>BLSH010481052.1:2173692-2193899 GCA_018402905.1 Glandirana rugosa
TTACTATTTTAGAGGGAGTCTCGTGGTTGTCCTTGGAGAGGGATTACGTCATCCTCTACCGAAATATTGCTATTTGAGAGAGTTTATCGTTATAAAGCCATCTCCTACTGCATTAGGGAGAGGTTCCTGTTGGTGCTCTGAGGGAGATTTTATCATTCCAATACTATCCACTACTGCATTAGGTAGAGGTTCCTGTTGGTGCTCTGAGGGAGAGTTTATCGTTCTTAAACCAACTACTACTGCATTAGGGACAGGTTCCTGTTCTTGCTCTAAAGGAAGAGATTATCGTTCTAAAACCATCTCCTACTGCATTAGGGAGAGGTTCCTGTTGGTGCTCTGAGAGAGAGTTTATAGTTCTAAAACCAACTACTACTGCATTAGGGAGAGGTTCCTGTTGGTGCTCTGAGGGAGAGATTCTCATTCTAAAAGCATCTACTATTGCATTAGCGAGAGGTTCCTGTTGGTGCTCTGAGGGAGAGTTTATCGTTCTAAAACCAACTACTACTGCATCAGGGAAACGTTCATGTTGGTGCTCTGAAGGAGAGATTCTCATTCTAAAACCATCTACTACTGCATTAGGGAAACGTTCCTGTTGGTGCTCTGAGGGAGAGATTCTCATTCTAAAACAATCTACTACTGCATTAGGGAAACGTTCCTGTTGGTGCTCTGAGGGAGAGATTCTCATTCTAAAACCATCTGCTACTGCATTAAGGGGACGTTCCTGTTGTTGCTCTGAGGGAGAGTTTATCGTTCTAAAACCATCTACTACTGCATTAGGGACATTTTCCTGTTGGTGCTCTGAGAGAGAGTTTATAGTTCTAAAACCATCTACTACTTCATTAGGGAGAGGTTCCTGTTGGTGCTCTGAGGGAGAGTTTATCATTCTAAAACCATCTACTACTGCATTAGGGAGTGGTTGCTGTTGGTGCTCTGAAGGAGAGTTTATCGTTCTAAAACCATCTACTACTGCATTAGGGAGAGTTTATCGTTCTAAAACCAACTACTACTGCATTAGGGAGAGGTTCCTGTTGGTGCTCTGAGGGAGAGATTATCATTCTTAAACCATTTACTACTGCATTAGGGATTGGTTCCTGTTGGTGCTCTGAGGGAGAGATTATCATTCTAAAACCATTTGCTACTGCATTAAGGAGACATTCCTGTTGGTGCTCTGAGGTAGAGTTTATCGTTCTAAAACCAACTACTACTGCATTGGGGAGAGGTTCCTGTTGGTGCTCTGAGGGAGAGTTTCTCGTTATAAAGCCATCTCCTACTGCATTAGGGAGAGGTTCCTGTTGGTGCTCTGAGGGAGTGTTTATCGTTCTAAAACCAACAACTACTGCATTAGGTAGATGTTCATGTTGGTGCTCTGAGGGAGAGTTTTTTGTTCTGAAACCATCTACTACTGCATTAGGGAGATGTTCCTGTTGGTGCTCTGAGGGAGAGTTTATCCTTATAAAGCCATCTCCTACTGCATTAGGGAGAGGTTCCTGTAGGTGCTCTGAGGGAGATTTTATCATTCCCATACTATCCACTACTGCATTAGGTAGAGGTTCCTGTTGGTGCTCTGAGGGAGATTTTATCATTCTAATACTATTCACTACTGCATTAGGGAGAGGTTCCTGTTGGTGCTCTGAGGGAGATTTTATCATTCTAATACTATCCACTACTGCATTAGGTAGAGGTTCCTGTTGGTGCTCTGAGGGAGAGTTTATCATTCTAAAACCAACTACTACTGCATTAGGGACAGGTTCCTGTTGTTGCTTTGAGGGAGAGATTATCGTTCGAAAACCATCTCCTACTGCATTAGGGAGAGGTTCCTGTTGGTGCTCTGAGAGAGAGTTTATCGTTCTAAAACCATCTACTACTGCATTAGGGAGAGATTCCCGTTGGTAATCTGAGGGAGACTTTATAGTTCTAAAACCAACTGCTACTGCATTAGGGAGAGGTTCCTGTTGGTACTCTGAGGGAGAGATTCTCATTCTAAAAGCATCTACTATTGCATTAGGGAGAGGTTACTGTTGGTGCTCTGAGGGAGAGTTTATCGTTCTAAAACCATCTATTACTGCATTACTGACAGGTTCCTGTTGGTGCTCTGAGGGAGAGTTTATTGTTCTAAAACCATCTACTACTGCATTAGGGAGAGGTTCCTGTATGTGCTCTGAGGGAGTGTGTATCATTCTAAAACCATTTACTACTGCATTTGGGAGAGGTTCCTGTTGGTGCTCTGAAAGAGAGTTTATCGTTCTAAAACCATCTACTACTGCATTAGGGACATTTTCCTGCTTGTGCTCTGAGGGAGAGTTTATCATTCTAAAACCATCTACTTGTGCATTAGGAAGAGGTTCCTGTTGGTGCTCTGAGGGAGAGTTTATCGTTCTAAAACCAACTACTACTGCATTAGGGAGAGGTTGCTGTTGGTGCTCTGAGGGAGCATTTATCGTTCTAAAATAATCTACTACTGCATTAGGAAGAGGTTCCAGTTGGTGCTCTGAGGGAGAGTTTATCGTTCTAAAACCATCTACTACTGCATTAAGGACAGGTTCCTTTTGTTGCTCTGAGGGAGAGTTTATCGTTCTAAAACCATTTACTACTGCATTAGGGAGAGGTTCCTGTTGGTGCTCTGAGGGAGAGTTTATCGTTCTAAAACGAACTGCTACTGCATTGGGGAGAGGTTCCTGTTGGGGCTCTGAGGGAGAGTTTCTCGTTATAAAGCCATCTCCTACTGCATTAGGGAGAGGTTCCTGTTGGTGCTCTAAGGGAGTGTTTATCGTTCTAAAACCAACTACTACTGCATTAGGGAGAGGTTCCTGTTGGTGCTCTGAGGGAGAGTTTATCGTTCTAAAACCAACTACTACTGCATCAGGGAAACGTTCATGTTGGTGCTCTGAGGGAGCGATTCTCATTCTAACACCATCTACTACTACATTAGGGATTGGTTCCTGTTGGTGCTCTGAGGGAGAGATTATCGTTCTAAAACCATCTACTACTGCATTAGGGATTGGTTCCTGTTGGTGCTCTGAGGGAGAGATTATCGTTCTAAAACCATCTGCTACTGCATTTAGGGGACATTCCTGTTGGTGCTCTGAGGTAGAGTTTATCGTTCTAAAACCATCTACTACTGCATTAGGGACATTTTCCTGTTGGTGCTCTGAGGGAGAGTTTATCGTTCTAAAACCATCTACTACTGCATTAGGGAGAGGTTCCTGTTGGTGCTCTGAGGGATAGTTTATCATTGTAAAATCAACTACTACTGCATTAGGAAGAGGTTCCAGTTGGTGCTCTGAGGGAGAGTTTATCGTTCTAAAACCATCTACTACTGCATTAAGGACAGGTTCCTTTTGGTGCTCTGAGGGAGAGTTTATTGTTCTAAAACCATTTACTACTGCATTAGGGAGAGGTTCCTGTTGGTGCTCTGAGGGAGAGTTTATCGTTCTAAAACCAACTACTACTGCATTGGGGAGAGGTTCCTGTTGGTGCTCTGAGGGAGATTTTATTATTCTAATACTTTCCACTACTGCATTAGGTAGAGGTTCCTGTTGGGGCTCTGAGGGAGAATTTATCGTTCTAAAACCAACTACTACTGCATTAGGGACAGGTTCCTGTTGTTGCTCTGAGGGAGAGTTTATCGTTCTAAAACCAACTACTACTGCATTGGGGAGAGGTTCCTGTTGGTGCTCTGAGGGAGAGTTTCTCGTTATAAAGCCATCTCCTACTGCATTAGGGAGAGGTTCCAGTTGGTGCTCTGAGAGAGAGTTTATCATTCTAAAACCATCTATTACTGCATTAGGGAGAGGTTCCCGTTGGTGCTCTGAGGGAGAGTTTATAGTTCTAAAACCAAATACTACTGCATTAGAAAGAGGTTCCTGTTGGTGCTCTGAGGGAGAGATTCTCATTCTAAAACAATATACTACTGCATTAGGGACAGGTTCCTGTTGGTGCTCTGAGGGAGAGTTTATCGTTCTAAAACCAACTACTACTGCATTGGGGAGAGGTTCCTGTTGGTGCTCTGAGGGAGAGTTTCTCGTTATAAAGCCATCTCCTACTGCATTAGGGAGAGGTTCCAGTTGGTGCTCTGAGGGAGAGTTTATCGTTCTAAAACCATCTACTACTGCATTAAGGACAGGTTCCTTTTGTTGCTCTGAGGGAGAGTTTATTGTTCTAAAACCATCTACTACTGCATTAGGGAGATGTTCCTGTTGGTGCTCTGAGGGAGAGTTTATCGTTATAAAGCCATCTCCTACTGCATTAGGGAGAGGTTCCTGTTGGTGCTCTGAGGGAGATTTTATCATTCCCATACTATCCACTACTGCATTAGGTAGAGGTTCCTGTTGGTGCTCTGAGGGAGAGATTCTCATTCTAAAACAATCTACTACTGCATTAGGGACAGGTTCCTGTTGGTGCTCTGAGGGAGAGTTTATCGTTCTAAAACCAACTACTACTGCATCAGGGAAACGTTCATGTTGGTGCTCTGAAGGAGAGATTCTCATTCTAAAACCATCTACTACTGCATTAGGGAAACGTTCCTGTTTGTGCTCTGAGGGAGCGATTCTCATTCTAACACCATCTACTACTGCATTAGGGATTGGTTCCTGTTGGTGCTCTGAGGGAGAGATTATCGTTCTAAAACCATCTACTACTGCATTAGGGATTGGTTTCTGTTGGTGCTCTGAGGGAGAGATTATCGTTCTAAAACCATCTGCTCCTGCATTTAGGGGACATTCCTGTTGGTGCTCTGAGGTAGAGTTTATCGTTCTAAAACCATCTACTACTGCATTAGGGACATTTTCCTGTTGGTGCTCTGAGGGAGAGTTTATCGTTCTAAAACCATCTACTACTGCATTAGGGAGAGGTTCCTGTTGGTGCTCTGAGGGAGAGTTTATCGTTCTAAAACCATCTACTACTGCATTGGGGAGAGGTTGCTGTTGGTGCTCTGAGGGAGCGTTTATCGTTCTAAAATAATCTACTACTGCATTAGGGAGAGGTTCCTGTTGGTGCTCTGAGGGATAGTTTATCATTCTAAAATCAACTACTACTGCATTAGGGAGAGGTTCCAGTTGGTGCTCTGAGGGAGAGTTTATCGTTCTAAAACCATCTACTACTGCATTAAGGACAGGTTCCTTTTGGTGCTCTGAGGGAGAGTTTATCGTTCTAAAACCATTTACTACTGCATTAGGGAGAGGTTCCTGTTGGTGCTCTGAGGGAGAGATTATCGTTCTAAAACCAACTACTACTGCATTGGGGAGAGGTTCCTGTTGGTGCTCTGAGGGAGAGTTTCTCGTTATAAAGCCATCTCCTACTGCATTAGGGAGAGGTTCCTGTTGGTGCTCTGAGGGAGAGATTCTCATTCTAAAAGCATTTACTATTGCATTAGGGAGAGGTTACTGTTGGTGCTCTGAGGGAGAGTTTATCTTTCTAAAACCATCTACTACTGCATTAGGGACAGGTTCCTGTTGGTGCTCTGGGGGAGAGTTTATCATTCTAAAGCCATCTACTACTGCATTAGGGAGAGGTTCCTGTATGTGCTCTGACGGAATGTGTATCATTCTAAAACCATTTACTACTGCATTTGGGAGAGGTTCCTGTTGGTGCTCTGAGGGAGAGTTTATCGTTCTAAAACCAACTACTACTGCATTAGGGAGAGGTTCCTGTTGGTGCCCTGAGGGAGAGTTTATTGTTGTAAAACCATCTACTACTGCATTAGGGAGAGGTTCCTGTTGGTGTATTGAGGGAGAGTTTATCGTTATAAAGCCATCTCCTACTGCATTAGGGAGAGATTCCTGTTTGTGCTCTGAGGGAGAGTTTATCGTTCTAAAACCAACTACTACTGCATTAGGGAGAGGTTCCTGTTGGTGCCCTGAGGGAGAGTTCATTGTTGTAAAACCATCTACTACTGCATTAGGGAGAGGTTCCTGTTGGTGTATTGAGGGAGAGTTTATCGTTATAAAGCCATCTCCTACTGCATTAGGGATAGGTTCCTGTTGGTGCTCTGAGGGAGAGTTTATCATTCTAATACTATCCACTACTGCATTAGGTAGATGTTCCTGTTGGTGCTCTGAGGGAGAGTTTATCATTTTAAAACCAACTACTACTGCATTAGGTAGAGGTTCCTGTTGTTGCTCTGAGGGAGAGATTATCGTTCTAAAACCATCTACTATTGCATTAGGGAAAGGTTCCTGTTGGTGCTCTGAGGGAGAGTTTATCGTTCTAAAACCATCTACTACTGCATTAGGGAGAGGTTCCTGTTGATGCTCTGGGGGAGAGTTTATTGTTATAAAGCCATCTCCTACTGCATTAGGGAGAGGTTCCTGTTGGTGCTCTGAGGGAGAGTTTATCGTTCTAAAACCATCCACTACTGCATTAGGGAGAGGTTCCTGTTGGTGCTCTGAGGGAGAGTTTATCGTTATAATGTCATCTCCTACTGCATTTTGGAGAGTTTCCTGTTGGTGCTCTGAGGGAGAGTTTATCGTTTTAAAACCATCCACTACTGCATTAGGGAGAGTTTCCTGCTGGTGCTCTGAGGGAGAGTTTATCATTCTAATACCATCCACTACTGCATTAGGTAGAGGTTCCTGTTAGTGCTCTGAGGGAGAGTTTAATGTTCTAAAACCATCTACTACTGCATTAGGGACAGGTTCCTGTTGGTGCTCTGAGGAAGAGTTTATCGTTCTAAAACCATCTATTACTGCATTAGGGAGAGGTTCCTGTATGTGCTCTGAGTGAGAGTTCATCGTTCTAAAACCATCTCCTACTGCATTAGGGAGAGGTTCCTGTTGGTGCTCTGAGGGAGAGTTTATCGTTATAAAGCCATCTCTTACTGCATTAGGGAGAGGTTCCTGTTGGTGCTCTGAGGGAGAGTTTATCGTTCTAAAACCAACTACTACTGCATTAGGGAGAGGTTCCTGTATGTGCTCTGAGGGAGAGTTTATCGTTCTAAAACCAACTACTACTGCATTAGGGAGAGGTTCCTGTTGGTGCTCTGAGGGAGAGTTTATCGTATTAAACCATCTACTACTGCATTAGGGAGAGGTTCCTGTTGGTGCTCTGAGGGAGAGTTTATCGTTATAAATCCATCTCCTACTTCATTAGGGAGAGGTTCCTGTTGGTGCTCTGAGGTAGAGTTTATCATTCTAATACCATCCACTACTGCATTAGGTAGAGGTTCCTGTTGGTGCACTGATGGAGAGTTTAACGTTCTAAAACCATCCACTACTGCATTAGGGAGAGCTTCCTGTTTGGTGCTCTGAGGGAGAGTTTATCATTATAAAGTCATCTCCTACTGCATTAGGGAGAGGTTCCTGTTGGTGCTGTGAGGTGGAGATTATCCACTTCGCATCCGGGCCATATCTGGCACTCCTCTCCTACATGTATAAATCATCATTTTTTTGCAAGAAAATTACTCAGAACCCCCAAACATTATATATTTTTTTAGCAAAGATTCTAGGGAACAAAATGGAGGTTGTTGCAACTTTTTATGTCATGCGGTATTTACTCTATTTTTTTAACCCGTTTTTTTGGAAAAAAGAACAGTTTCATGAATTAAAAAAAAACAAAACAGTAAAGTTAGCCCAATTGTTTTTCATAATGTGAAAGATGATGTTATGCTGAGTAAATAGATACCCAACATGTCACATTTTAAAATTGCGCAAACTCTTGGAATGGCGCAAAATTTTTGTGCTTAAAAATCTCCATAAGCGATATTTAAACATTTTTACAGGTTAGATGTTTTGAGTTACAGAGGAGGTCTTGGGCTAGAATTATTGCTCTCACTCTAATGCACGCGGCGATACCTCACATGTGTGGTTTGGACGCCGTTTACATATGTGGGCGCGACTTACGTATGCGTTTGCTTCTGTGCGTGAGCTTGCGGGGACAGGGCGCTTTAAATTTTTTTTATTTTATTTCTTATTTTACTTTTATTTTTTTAATTTTGACACTTTCACTTTATTTTTATTTTTTTTTTATCACTTTTATTCCTATTACAAGGAATGTAAACATCCCTTGTAATAGGAAAAGTGTGTGACAGGTCCTCTTTATGGACAGATGCAGGGTCTATAAGACCCTACATCTCTCCTACAGGCTGGAAAGGCTGAGATCAGAAAAAAAACAGACGATCTCAGCCTTTCCTTCCCCTTTTACGGCTATTGTTTACTTCGGAGACCCGGAAGTGACGTCACGATGTGCGCCCGGGCCTCCGAGAGCCATAGAGATGACCGAGGGCCATCTGTCCCTCAGAAATCTCTGTCATCTCGTTCCGGCAGCAGGCGATTCCTTCTCCCGGCCACCGATCGCTCAGGTGAGTCGGGAGAAGCACCGGAGGGTGGCGGGAGGGGACGTCCCCTCCCGCCGCCTGTAAGAACGATCAAGCGGCTTACCTGCCGCTATGATCATTCTTACGGTGATAGGAATCGCCTGCTCTAAAAAAGGATACCTCAATGATGCCTGCAGGTGCCGGCATCATTGAGATATCACCACTGAAATCCCAGGACGTCAATAGACGTCATGCGGATGGGAAGTGGTTATTGTTCTAAAATCATCTCATACTGCAGTAGGGACAGGTTCCTGTCGGTGCTGTGAAAGACAGATTATCATTCTAAAGTCATCTCATACTGGTGTAGGGAGAGGTTCCTGCTGCTGGTGTGAGCGGTGCATTTCTTGCACAAAAGTGAAAAGTGCATCTACAATTTTCTTTTTTAAAAAAAAAATAAGAATAATAATTTGTTATTCTTTTTTTTATATTAATAAATAGTGCTACGTAGTACATTTGTGTCCAGAATGAGGAGAGCATCAAATAAGGGACGTGGTGGTGGTCGTGGTGCTGCTGGTGCTGCTGGTGTTGGTGGTGTTTCTGAAGCTCCTGTTGCAAGGAGAGGACATGGTTGATCTGTGCCAGCTACACGCACAAGTGAAACACCTTCCTCAGGTAGCCGACAGAACCCTCAATGTTATATGGTAGGTCCGAATGGCGCTCAATGAATGGTGAGGCCAGAACAAGTACAGGCGATAGTAGATTGGGTGGCTGACAATGCCTCCAGTTCCTTCACATTGTCTCCCACCCAGTGCCTTGATGAAAGCTCAGAGTTGGCACCTGAACCCCATGGCCATCTGTCTTTCACCTCAGCCCCTTGTAAATCAGCCAAGCAGTCTGAGCCCCAAGTCATGCAGCAGTCTCTTATGCTTTTTGATGACTCTGCTGCTGTGCTTTCCGTGGGCCATCCACATAGCCCTGGCCCAGAAGTGGAAGACATTGAGAGCACTGATGCCCAACCACTTCTGGTTCAGGATGAGGACATGGAAACACCACGGCAGCACGTCTGTGATGATGATGACAAAACACAGGTGCCAACTGCTGCGGCTTTCTACAGTGTGCAGACTGACAAGGAGGGCAGTGGTGAAAGGTGGGTGGAAGATGATGTGGAGGATGATGAGGTCCTAGACACCACATGGAATGAAGGTCATGCGAGTGACGTGTGAGTTTGGAGGAAGAGGTGGTGGTCGCACAGAGGCACCAGGACAGCAAAAGAGGAAGCAGGTTGCAAAAGCGGGGCGAGCGTCCCCTGGACAGTATGCCTGCTACTACCCACTGTACCCAGGGACCTAGCACACCAAAGGCAGCTCAAAGGCGTTCCCTGGCGTTGCAGTTCTTCAGACAATGTGCTGACTACAAGACACAAGTGGTTTGCACACTTGCAATGAGAGGCTGAAGCTAGGCACAAATGTTCTAAACCTGAGCACAACCTGCATGACCAGGCATCTACATGCAAAGCACGAGCTGCAGTGGAATAAGCACCTCAAAATCCAAGAAAGGTCTCGGCCTCCTCCTGCTTCCTCTTCTGCTGCTGCCTCGGCCTCTTCCTCCATCTCTACAGTGCCAGTGTCACCTGCCACCCAGCAAACAGACGATGTGACAGCAACGCCACCATGTCCGCCACCGTCCCCAAGCATTTCCACATGGTCCCATGGAAGCTTACAGCCCTCCATCTCCCAAACACTGGAGAGAAAGAAGAAGTACGCCCCCTACCCACCCACGATCCCTGGCCCTGAATGCCAGCATTTCAAAATTCCTGGCCTTTGAAATGCTGTCATTCCGTCTGGTGGACACGGACAGTTTTAAAAACCTGTCCCACAGTACGTCTAATGCTTCTGATAGAAAATAGTTGTGGTGTAGCAGAGGCATCAGGGGGGAGTTATATTTCCAATGATGTGGTTTGTGGAGGAAGTCCCATATGTCTAAGGTAGATTTTGTAATTGGGGAAGTTTTGGTGGAGGAACAAGGTCTGCCCCCAGTAGTGATTGATGAATGCTGAACCACTCTTAGAAGACATGGATGAAAAATTACCTGAGCTCCATGGAGAGACTTGTGATGCTTTTCTGCAGCTCTTGCAGCCCTCCCCCCTTATGTTCTGTTGTTGGTTTTATTCACTGTATCCTGCTGTTGAGGAAAAAAATAATGGAAAAACATTATGTTTTAAAAGGAACAATTGAAAGTTGAAATGCCCATACAGATCAGATGGCTACAAGACATGTGTACAAATAATAGAAGGGTGAACTTCTCTGTAGGATAGGCAGCTTCCACACACTTTTTAACATAATATAAGTTTTTTTTATTATTTTGGAAATATTGTAAAAAGGTCTGTTACAATTATAAACCAGTCAGACCTACATTTTTTTGTGATAAAGAGGCCTCAGCATGTGACAGAAAAACGAGAAGAACATTTGATTTATTTTTAACCCTTTACTAATATATATAAATTGCTGAATAAACTGGATCAATACTTTTTATGTAAAAATCTTTATTTTTCATTGACTTTAGAAAGCACCATTTGTTAGATTTGGAGCATTGAACAATGTTGTTCTCTTCCAGGTTGAATGTTGATGTGCAGAGGATTACATGAGACTAGTACAAAGACTGATTAAGGGAGCTGTTTAAACATTTAAAGGGGCTTTTTCATTGGGGGTGAGAAAAGGCAAACCACTGCAGGTATGAAGTGCAGCCACATAGAGGTACCTGCATATACCTGGAGCAGCCTCCCAAACCTTCCTGTCACTGCCAAATACCATGCAATTTCTGTTCCTGCACTTCATACCGCCAGCTGGCTGCCATACTTTCCCCCAGTTACATAGTCACTTTATGTATTATGAATTAATTCATGAGTGGATTAATTGGGGTACTTTATATCTGTCTACAATTACACTCAATTATGCAATTTTGTAATAAAATTGGATGTCTTTTATCTGGTATGTTCTCTTGCATTAATTTCACTATTTGAGGTATAGTTAAAGTCCTCATTTTTTTCTATATTTCTACACTCAATTACCCCCATCATTTTGGGAGTAATACACACTCTAGGCCTCCCAATAGTTAGAATTATACAGGTCTTTGAATAATAAAAACATGGCAAAAAATTGTTTGATGGGACACTCTGTTGTCATTGCATGGTTCCCTGCAACTAATTAGAAAAAAAAAAAACAACAAAATGATTTGCTGCCACTGGTGGATCTACTATGGTCACAATCTAAAGTATAACTCATGGATGTCCACCCTGCGGCCCTCCAGCTGTTGTGGAACTACAAGTCCCCTCATGTCTCTGCCTTTGGGAGTCATGCTTGCAACTGTCAGCCTTGCAATGCCTCATGGGACTTTCTTTCCAATGCCTCATGGGTCCTGTAATTCCTAACAGCTGAAGGACCGCAGGTTGGACATCCTTGGTATAAACCAACCCATATGTGACCAGAATAAAGAGAGAATGTCTGTATGTTTTGAGTGTTTCCTAATGACCGGTGGCACCTGAAAAGGAAGTAAGGAAAAAATCTTTCTAATGGAGACATAGACAGTAATGAAAACCTACCAGAGATTTTAAAGTGTAAGTCCAGCCTAACACTAAAACCACTGCATCTATAGGCATCCACGATCTGACACTAACCTATCTAGCCCTGTAAAGGAGAAATCAGTATACATACCTTTTCTGAAACCGATCCAATCCAGTCTCCAGCGGTGGAAACTCTGCAGAGAACAAGGCCGACAACGGCTGTGAAATGAATGGGCAGTGACGTCACCCATAGACTTACTATGGGGCTTCCATTGTTGGCTGTGTCCTCTGCTCCTGCCTACACAGTGAAGCCGCAGATGACAGCTCAGCGTGGAATCGAATGGGTTTAAAAAAAGGTATGTATACTAATTTCTAATGTGTTAACATGGACTTCTACTTTAACTCTTCCCTACTTATTTTCAATTAAATATATATAAAAAAGTTTTTGATGGGATTCGTGTTGAAGAATTACATTTTTCATGTCCTTATAAACCCTTTCTGTGTTTTTTTTCTCTTATCCATTGTCTTTTTTTGTATTCAAAATGTCACAAATAAGAGCGACATAACTTCCAATAATTGTTATTAGTTTTTGAAACAGTCACACAAAATGCAAAGCATGTCATATACTGTATGCTTATGCACCATATTTTTTCAAACAGATATGACACAAGTTTCCAACATGTTTGCGTAGCACATACTCATCACCATATTAACAAACCCTTGCTCATGTACATGAGATAAGGTAGAATGGCAAAGTAGGGTAAAAGGGTGACAATAAAGGGAACCCTTGTATGAAAAAGGCTAGTGACAATCTTTACAGTGCTGCTAAAAACTGTAGCCCACAGAGGCAAATACCATAAAGACAGGGAGGGCAAAACTAGGGGAAAGACTAGAAGAGAAAAGGATAAAAAAAGGACAGATATACAAGGAGATGCTTCTTATCTTTCTCTCTGTCCCTTGAGTCCAGTCCCAGGATTACATTTCAAATAATGTGTTTACATTTCCTAATGAGATATATAAACTGAGAATTGATTCTTTATCGCCAAGCTTTATACAGTCTATCAGAAATTAATTGTTAGTTGCACGGCTATCTGTAATTGTAGTGACATTCTGTCCCTTCATGCTGTAGAAAATCTACAAAATGCCAAGTATTCCTTTATAGAGTCCTGGACCTCAGAATATACAATATATCAAATCAAGATGATGCCTCAGATACAAAAAAGCCTTTCTATTTTTAATTGTTATTTTCTCTATTCTATCTTCCCTCTAGAGTACAAATAAGTGTTTTTCTAAATCATGTCTTATTGCTGTTTTCTAAGCATTGCCCTGTTGTAAAAGAATGTGAAGAAATAAAAGTTCAACATTTCTAAGGTCCTATTTATAATGGTGTCAGATAAAGGAATCCACCAGTGATAAATAGCCCTTCCTGCTAAACATTGTTGGGGAACATAGCTGAATACGCATTCAGGTAAAGTATTCACTTAATGCTGTTAAGTGTTGAGCCCTGTTTACTTCATTGAACATGGAAACCCAATATTTGCATTCCACTTTACTACATTTAAAATGTTTGGATTGCTAAGGACGTAAAGCAGCTGTCCTATTGTGATACATTAATGGCCCTCATGGAAGAAAGTCATTAAAAAAATATTATTATTATGTACACATTTTTTGCATGGGTAAGTTTAAAAATTAAATAATGATGCTTGGTTCATATAACTGGATAATACTACTACATGTAAACTCTGGACTGTTGAAAATGTAATAGTTAAAGGAACATATTCTTCTCAACTATATTTTAGATATACTATATATAAATAAAAGCAGCTTTGTGCACTAGTCAAATAAGCATCTGCTCATGATTCAAAAATATGTTTTTTATACAGTTTAATTGCCTACCATTCATCTAGTCTATGGTGGTTCAAATTGGGTAAGGATATACAGTAAGCAATACGCAGTCTCTTTATTATTAAGGCATCAAACACCAAACATACATTACTTTATGAGAAATTATAAAACACTTTGCTCTTTGGTTTCTGGGCTAGTATAAGGTTGTGTGTTCTGTGAAAGACTATAAAAATGGCTGGGAGACAGGAAAATATTCATGCATCCTATTTGTTCATCTCCTGTAATTTAGCTCCAACAGAAATGTTAGGCAATCATAAAAAGTAACATATTTTCCTCTGAGTCTAATTCCAGGACTATTATTCTTGTATTTTTTGGTGCAATCAAAAAGCTTAGATCAGATTCTACTGATGCACGGGGGCTTAATTCTGCATATAGTCCCACAAGTTCCTAATCTGATAAATCAAATATTGTGTTTTCAATATGTTAAAGCACTGGGTCACCAGTCAGTTTGTTTCCCTTTTTCGCTATGAAAATGGGAAAAGAAAAGCCCTGTTGGAATGAGATTTTTAGGAAGCTGGTAGTAAACCATACAACCCCGTAGGTTAGTTGAAAATAATATAATTCTTAACTTTGTGTTAAATTGGGGGTATGATTGTTTTGTTCATGGCTACCCTTACATGTATTCCTATGATAAATGCAATTGTCATAGCTAGTGATGTTTTTGTTCAGCATTAAAACTTTGGAGATCATACTTTGTTTTCTAATCAGACCAATCAATTAATTTATGTTTAATATTAGGTCTTATGCATTTTCAAATGTTCCTCATTTGTGTAATTAGAGCACAAATGGGTCATGGTTTGACCTGCATGTGATTTCATTTTATTACCTTGTTTATGTTGATAGTCACATCACTCTTTGACAGAACAGTCTTAGTTCAGACAGTGATGCTAGCAGCTTTGCTAATAACCTTTTCTAGAGGATTAATGTGTATCTAATTATCACACACACACTGGAAGACAAGAAGGACTTTAATATTGGCATCGGCACTCTAAAGTACTACAACAGCATAATTACAGATGGATAGGTCACATGTAAGGAGCACATCAGCAGAATGAGAAAGGCAGGATTCTTCAATTTCACAATTTCTAAGATTGTATAAAAAACAAGTAATATATTTACTTATTTCATATTAGAATAGTGTTTCAGTAAAGTGGTAGTAAACTCAACCATTTTTCTTTTTAAATGGGCCCCCTGCAGTGTTATGCCATAATGTGCTAGTATACACATGACAGACTTACATTTCAAACAGAGCCCTCCAGTGCTGAGCTGTCAAAGCTGCTGGCACTTCCATCTGCACCCGGTCTCCCTTCCAGGTTTGCTCTCTCCAGGATTTGAATGGCAGGATTTCAATAACGCAATGACGTCACTCTTACACATAAGCATAGGAGTGAACATAGCAGCACAGCACTCTCCATATTCATGGCACACTGCCCTGAAAGCAGAGCCCACTGCACATGTGCAGTGTTGTCATTGGCTAGAGCAGGTGTGAATATCTCCTAAATGGTGCAAGTTTAGGAGATATGCATCATACCTTCAGGTAAGACTCAAGCCCCATACACGCTATACGGTTTTCTGTAGACTTTTGTCTTCAGATTTACCAAAACCATGTAGTGCAAGGGCCTGCCTAATTGCATGCAAATTGAAACTCTTAAGGTTTAACCTCATATTATATGTTTTTGGTAAATCTGAAGACAAACGTCTACAGAAAATTGTATAGTGTGTATGGGGCTTTATTGTAAGCTTACTTGTAGGACAGAATTCAATATAGGAGTTTACTAAATCTTTATTTACCCTAGAATCACCAAGAGGTGACCCATGAGCCCATAGGGCTTAGAGAGATGTTAACCCATTAGATTAGATCAGCTATTAGGAAAAACAATAAAACACTAACATGGGCCATGTTGTATGTTTTTTTTAATAAAGATTTTGGTAATAAAAATTGAATACAATTATTTTTAATGCACAAGGAAAGTTTGACACACTACCACAGTGGAGATATATGTACCTTTGGATCTTGGGGATAGAGAAGTTCTACACTGTGATCACCAGTGGTGGCTAGTGTTTTTTTTTGGGGGGGGGCGGCAAACAATCCAAACACTGCCACTCCCCCTGTCAGTAGGATCATGGACGGCAATGGGAGCCTACTCAACAAATGCTTTTTGACCTACAACTGAAGAGTCAACAAAGTCTGGTGAGTGTGTTTACCTTCCAGTTTGGAGGGATATTGGGAGAGACTGGGGAGGGGCCCAGTTGAGCAAGAGATTTACTTTGTCACTGAGTTTTAGCAAACTCAGTGTCTTCCATTTAGGATTTAGATCTAGTTTACCTCTCAACAGATGGCCACGCATAATGTATCTAAAAATGTATGGAGTGTGAAAAATGGTGTACAACATCTGTCTGGCTTTTTTGAAACCCTTTTGATGTGAACCCTTCTTTACTGATTCTCCTCCCCCAACCTTCTGCATCTTTTTTTTTTTTTTTTACTGCTCAGCAGTAGTAACACTTACAGTTAGATAACATCTAAAGGGAGGCAGGAACCAGCGCAGGCTACCCCCATGCATGTACCAGGAGATCCAGGCTCATAAACATGACATAAATGTTAGTCACAAAGTCAAAGTTTCTGGTGAGATGTTTTGATGTACTATTGTTATTTCTCTTTCAAAGAAAGAAACAGCCTTCCTCCAGTCATGTTAGTGAATTTGATTTATTTGCTTATTGAAGCAAATCCCCACTCATGTAAATGAACAATCTACAACAAGCAAAATACTGTATTTGTATGACAAGTACATTGAAATTAAACAACCATCGACCACATATATCATATCCAACAGCTGTATTTTTGTCCATAAATTTACAAAAAGGCATCTGCATTCTGTAACAGGGAGAAAATTAATTTTTTTGCTTATAGAGCATTGCAATTATGAGTAACTAAAGTGCTGAACTTTTGACAGGCTTTACAAATACTATGTGCAGTGCACACCTTTGCTTTAACTTGTACTTTAGCATTTAAAATGTACTTTACTATACTACACTCCTTCAGACCTCTATATACATTGAACAAAACTATATGCATTTAATAGAGTGGGGAAGGGTCTGTCTTTATCCCTTTGCAACATAACAAAAAATATAATGGGTGTCTCAGTGTCTCTTAGATGTCTCAATCTGAACTGGGAAAATGTGTTATTCTTGTCTAACCTGCTCTCTGTACTAGGGTAAAAAGCAATGAATATATTTTATTAATGGACACTAAATAGAAAAAAATTGTGTAAGGCTGAATTCACACTATGTGCGGCCGTGGGGCACAGCAGGGTGTCCTGGCCACTGTGAGAAAATAAATAAAAAGAGGGCGCACTGGCCTAGTGCATTATGCAACATAAATTTATTGTAAAAAAAGGTTAAAATGTCTACTCACAAACATGAATGTACAATTTGCTCAACAGACCACATGTGTGGCTGATCTCTTCAGAACGCCCAGACTACCAGGGTGGGGGGGCCCAATACCAGGCCCCTGCTGGCTGATGTGTTTCGGAGGACAATCCTTCTTCTTCAGAAAAGAAGATCCCTCCTCTTCATTTACCTCATTTAGGGATGGAGGCACATATTTATTTGTGCTTCATTTAAAGTCCCACTTACCCTTCTCTCTATATAAGTTTAATAGGACGTTTGGCTAGCTGATGTGTAGTTCTGCACTGCCATCTATGCGTGTTTATGTTTCCTGTGTGTTTGACAGGCTTTGCATTGGTCTGCACACACTGGACATATCTTATTTTATATCTTAGCAATGTTTAGTACATTGTTCCGATCTCCATAGGGTCTGCTTTCATAGGGCTGCCTGACTGTCTGATATCCAGGAGCTGTGATGCACAGCAGGCACCCTCCCCCTCACCTTCCCTTCTGATTTGCAAGGTGATGCGGGCGATCGGGCGGTACCCGCTGCGTATCGGTGTCCAGCTGGGGCGCAGCACACATGTCGTCATACGAACGCCATGACGTGTGCACTCTTTCCACTCATTGGCTGATTCCTATGGGGAGAATTTTACCGCCAAATCACGGATAGCAGCCGCCACCTGGATGGGGACACCTTTCCTCATTCATATTGCCATTGTGACGCTTGTGACGCTGGGAGGAAGCAGGGTGGTGCATAGGATGCTTATAAGAAATTCCTCACTGATACAGCTTCTCTAGCTGCATACCCAGGAAAACTGCACACCACACGTTGACCATGCCACAGTGTAGACACTCAAGGTAACTATTAGGTACATTTTGTCTCCTTTTCACACCAATCCTCTTGGTTTTTCATGTTTTTTTCAAATTTTTTGCTTTTCTTGGGCAACATGCATGACTACCCATCCAACACCCTGTACACTAGTCTTATCTTTTTTTGTCCATGTCTCCTGGCTACACATCCATATGCATGGTCTTTCCACACTCTTTTTAACCCTCTCACACCTTTCAAAGGGACACTGGTTTACATATGTTTATTAGTAATACTCATTTTTATGAGAGACATTTATTACTTACTAATTCCACAGATCCCCTTGGAGTTATCACTTCCTGTCACTCCTCAATACTACATGGAGACCCCCCTTTCCAGAGAGGGTTTGTAGGTGGTTGCCCCATGCTTGGTTTTACTACCTCAGCTCCCGGTGCAGACTACAACCAGAGTGGCTCATGCTTTGCAGTACCGTATTTGTTCATACTCTAGTTCCATGTAATTATGACCCGACATCCTCTTTCTCCTTCATTTAACCCCATTTTTGATTTTTTAGTCGAAACCAGATTATATTGGTGCTTATATATTTTTTTGCAGATATGTGGATGCATCCGCTCCTGAGGAAGTGGATTCACCACAAAATAATAATAATAATAAAATATATAATCTTTATTCAGTTGTTGGCCACTTGCCTCACTCAAAGTTCCAAAAACTACCCTCTTAATTTACAAAGTGCATAAAAGCGTGGAAAAGTGAACATGGTAGGCATGCAATGTTTGTCAATCAGCAGAGCTGGTGAATGAAAGAAGTTAAAGTAAATATTTTTTTTGTGTGTGTTGCCCCTGTGCTCTCAATAATTCTCCTGCTATTTTCTACAGCTCCAAACAAAATAATTATATTCCTTTTCTTCATAAGTTGAAGGTTGAATGTTGATGCTGCATTAGAGTACCCAAAATGAAACGTAAAACAGACAACATTTAATTTTGGTAAAACCTGTAATTTGCCAGGCAGATTACCTCCAACACCGTGAATTTAAAGCCAATTTGTCTGACGCTGAGGTAGGGCAAATTTTAGGCTATCATAACCAGATTCACACCTGCCACGAAAGTTTGAATGTGATACGTAATACAAGAAGCAAAGAGTTAAAAAGAACACATTGCCCAAGTAAACATTTGGATGCTTGCTGTAATAGATTGTAGAAGAGATTTTAACACAGCTGTAATGTTTTCTGGATATTATTACTAGCTCATTGGTATTGCTTCCTAAACAATTAAGAGTCTGGGATGATCAGACAGGCAATATATAAAATGCAGGCACGTACTACACATGTGCCAGATCAATACATCTCTTCCACTTCAACAGTACATGAATCATTAATTCCAACCTGGATTGAACTCCTCACTTTGGTTATGTAAGTAAGCAGTAGAATAATCTCAAGAGAGTGTTTAGTGTCAAACAATCAGTACAAACTAACTGCTCTGTCAAGGCAAGACTTATGAAAAGCTGCCAGTTCTAGATAACCAATGAAGAAGAAGAAGAGCTGCTGGTTACACTGAAATAAATATAAAAAAAATTACACCACTTATTATCTACAGCTATTAAAGAAAAACTCCATACTCAAAGATTTTTGTAATGTTGGGTTAGTAAAGAAACCACTTTGCCTCTGTTGAGATTTATGCCACATCTAAAATGCTTATTTGGGCTTAAAAAATGTCTACTTGCTGGTAAGTACTGCTCCCGCTGCAAATGTAAGCGCTAAAAACGCTCATAGACAGAATCACTAGTATCATTAATAGCAGTCTTATCTGGCCCATGGCTTCGCCAAATAGTTGCCTGAGTGTTCTCTCCCCTCTGCCAACTCGCCTGGCCACCACTAACATCCTTGATTACATGGGAAGTGCGCCAGGTCTCTCTTTTTCATCATTGCAGCACCCCACCTTACTTCCCTCTCCCCACACTGCCCTACCTTATTCACACAAGTCGGGAAGCATGGCTGGTCTGGACAAAGGGCGGGGCTTTTCAAGTTACAAAGTGAGTGATTGGTTGCTAGGCAGTGGGGCAGTCCCAGAAACCAATCACCCGCCTCTAACTTGAAAAGTCCCGCTCTTTGTCCAGGCCTGCCATACGTGCCTCCTGGCTTGTGTGAATAAGGCAGGGCAGTGTGGGGAGGGGAGAGGAAGGGGGAGTGCTGCAATGGAAGGAACAGTCTGACTCTGTAATATCGAGGGAGGACTGTGATGGAGGAAGTCTGTGATGGAGGGGGGTCTCTGATGAAGGGGGGG
>BLSH010481052.1:2194085-2209595 GCA_018402905.1 Glandirana rugosa
TCACCGATATCCCTCTCCCACAGTCTATGACATTTAGTCCCCGTGGCTTAATTTTTAGCGACCAGGCATTTTAAAAGAAGGTCACCTCCAGGCTCACAGTATAACTACGACTGATTCTAGGAAGTGTAGTGTCGGAGGACACGTGTAGTTTTAACAAAAGATAACGGGAACGTCTATGGACACAAAAAGATCACGTCTCTTTGTATCTAGAGACGTGTTCACACTTGTTCGGGAATGTAGTCACGGGAGTCATGTAATGGGGATGGGGGTCTCTGATGGGTCGTCTCTGATGGGGGTCTGTGATGTAAAAGGGGGATGTTGTGTGAAGGGGGGACTGAGGGCACTGATGTAAGGGCTTGTTCACACTTGTGCAGAGATCTATGTTTCTCTGCACTAGAAAAACACAGGTATCTGCAAGGGCAATAGAAAACAATTTTGATGTGCACAGGAGGCTGTGATGTGAAGGATCTTAGTCAGCATCAATATGACACTCGGACCTCCACTGGAAGAAAATTTTACGGACCAGCGATTTTTAATTCGGTGCCCCTGATTTACAGTATCTGACACCCTCTCCCTATAGCCACTCACAGAACACTTTGTATTCTGTGAAACACTAACAGAACATCACCATGGATATGAGAGCTGCAGTTCACAGATCGAGAGTAAATAGCTGAAGACTTAGGCCTGAAAGGACTCAGCTTAATATAGTCTTTTTGGCACCCCTGTCAGCAGGCAGTGTTCATGCACACCCACATGCACAACATGAGAGTTATGCATGGACACATATACTCCTGCACAGAAGCACACAACCAGGAAACAACCAAATATATGTGCAGGTGTTCATGCTGGTAATCAATTGCACAGGATGGCTCTATCATCCTGCCACTGTGACCAATGATGTGTTGGGTCCGAGGCATGCATGGGCACCCAGACAGACATGTCTATTGTGTCATGGCTTGAGCACTGTAAGTGTTACTTTCCTTATACATACCTCTTTAAAGTATTGAGGTATAAGGACAACAAACTGATGGGTTCCAACTAATCCAATTTTTAAAGCTGTGTGGTTAGGAGGCAGGTGTTTTTGTTTTTCGATCAGTAGTCTAGTGCTCGTTTATATTAAAACCTCTGTAAAGTTTCCGCACTCCCTAATTCCATGAGGGAGGCGCTGATCGTTTTGATCCCCAAGCCGGGCAAGGACCCTTCCCTTCCTGAGTCATATCGGCCAATATCCCTATTACAACTAGATGTGAAAATCCTGGCTAAGGCCCTAGCGCTTAGGTTAAATAAAGTAATCCTGTCCCTGATACATCCAGATCAGGTGGGCTTTATGCCCAATAAAAACACAGCCTTTAATCTTAGGCGATTATTTTTCAATTTACAGGCCACCCAGGAGTCCGTGGGGTCGCGAGCTGTTGTTAGCCTTGACGTGGCCAAAGCATTTGACTCGGTTGAGTGGACATACCTCTGGGAATGCCTCCGCAGATTTGGCTTTGGTCCTAATTTCATAAAATGGATTCAACTCTTATGCCAGTCTCCCATAGCTAGAGTTCTGGTAAATGGCAGGACGTCTGATTTCTTCCCACTATCGAGGGGCACGCGCCAGGGATGCCCATTATCCCCCCTGTTATACGCCCTTGCAGTTGAACCATTGGCGATAGCCATTAGGGCTCACCCACAGATCAAAGGTTTGCGTTCGGGCCCCGTGATGGAAACCATCAGCCTATATGCCGATGACATGCTGTTGTATCTGGAGGATGCTGGTCCCTCCCTCGCGGTGGCCTTGGAGCTTATCCAGAGCTTCGGAGTGTACTCGGGGCTACAGATTATCTGGGACAAGTCCAAAATACTGCCCCTAGACCCTGAGACCCCTGGCTATGCACAGGCCCGTCTTCCATTGTCACGAGTGAGCCAAATTAAGTACCTGGGTGTCCTCCTCACTCGCTCCCCCAATGATTACGCTAGATTAAACTTTGAACCCCTCTATAGTTTAATTAAAAACAAAACTCAGACATGGGCCCACCTCCCCTTGGTGGTTATGGGACGTATCAATTTGGTCAAAATGATACTACTCCCCAAATTTCTCTATGTCCTCTGGCACGCACCGCTTGCCATTTCGCACTTTTAAAAGTATGGACTCTATCCTTAACTCCTTTATATGGGGTAACTCTAGGCACAAACTAACCTGGCAGGCCTTGAAAAACCCAACGGATATGGGGGGCGCTGCTCTTCCAGATTTGGCCTCCTACTACTTGGCCGCACAATCGTCCCATTTTTTCCATTTAGACAAAACAGACAAGGCTCGTTACCTTGCTTTGGTCTGCTCCGGTGTGCCAATACACATAACACATCCATTCCACATCCTATTTAGTGGCACACGCATGCTGGCAGCGCTCGGGGGCCGCGGGGGTATATTATACCAACATTGTAAAATTTGGGATTTGACGTGACGCTGACCAAGATACGAGTGTCCCACGTACATGCACACACTCCGCTATGGGGAAATGAGGACCTCCCAGAACTGCTTCTCCTACCTGATAAAGATCTGTGGATAGAGAGGGGAATTGTTTACTTGCCGCATGTGCTCGATCAAAGGGGTGTCAAGTCATTTCAGGAGTTTAAATCAAATTTTAACCTGCCTAACGGGATGTTGTTTCGCTTCCTCCAGCTCCGCCAGGCACTCCAATGCCAGTTCCCTGAGCGCACCCCAGACATGATACCCCTGGATTTGGTTGAGCTCTGTATGGGAGCTGACTCTAAGAATCTCACCTCCATTTGTTATACAGCTCTTACCAGGCCAGTGGCAGCGGACCTAGCCTGTCGGCTGATAGACAGGTGGGTACCGGATGTGGGCGAGTTGGAGGAAGACGAATGGACAGATGTGCTGGAGTCCTGTAAGAAGGTATCCCCGAAACTCTCTTATAGACTTACACAGTTGTATATACTACATAGGACATACCTCACCCCAGCTCGTATAAAAAAATATACCCCTAATTATGATCCCTCCTGCCCCAGGTGTGGCGACCAAGACAGTTCCTTTTACCATTTAATATGGTCGTGCCCAGCCTTGCAGGGCTATTGGACACAAGTGATCAAATTTTTACATGACAAAATGGGTTCCCCACTAACCGTATGCCCAAAACAATGCATCCTGGGATTGATTTCAGTTCAGGAAGAAAATAGACACCAACACACTTTTTTGCAGGAGACTTTCCACGCAGCTAGACTTTTGATAGCTAGAAAATGGCTTAGGCCTGAAGCGCCCACTCTTCAGGAATGGATAGCCATGGTCAATCAATCCCTACCTTATAAACAGGTGCTATACAAACACAGAAACTGCCCATCCAAGTATCACAAGATATGGGATGGATGGCTGGAGTCTCCAGATACCCCTGACGTCTCAGAAATAGAACAAGAATAGGACAGGGTTGACTCTGAGTATAAAATACATAACCAATGTCACGTGTGCGGCGTGGCTTTGGGGTGTCGGCCATGGTCTCCTGCTGTTGGGGTGGCCATGGCTGGGCATCCCTGGCCTTGCTCCACACCAGCCGGTAAAGGTTGGGCTGTAATAAATGTAAACTTATTTAGGATGCAGCGGATATATGACACTATATTGTCGAATATACCTATGAACTAGAGAGAGAGGACTGGAGCCGTGGTGCGGCGGCTCTTTACTTTGCTGGTTCACTTTAAAAAAAGGAAAACCCCCCTGCCCCCCCCCTTTGTTTTTTTTTTTTGGGAAACACTAACCCGTTAACCTGGGCCAACTGTAAAAATAGACGGAACCTGCAAGGCAAATCTCAAAATGATTACAAAGACGCAACTATGTTGTATTCAGATGTATACTTCCTTGATTATTGTTCACACGATATCGATATGTTCTGCTGTAACAGTTGGTAAATGCATATGACGATGTACGGATCTGTTTGTATACCAATAAACTTTTTTCTGATTGAAAAAAAACCTCTGTAAAGTTGTTTTTTTCTTTTTTTTACTGCTGTCATGATTTCCTATCCCAGACATGACACAAAGTGAGTACAAATTATTAGGTTAGTGAGTGAGACTTCCCACTTTTGACAGCAGTCAACAGAACAGATGTCTCAAAGTTATGATATCACGTATTAGTTACCGGTAGGTTGGGTGCTGAGTGTTAGGAAAAGTTTATTAGTTTGGAATTGGTTTAGGATTACTTTTTTAACTCATACAAATTTTTTAGAGCTGAAATCACTGTGCCAAAAAATACCATAGTAAGTAATTCAACTCTGTTCTTTTATGTTGGTTCCTATAGCTTCCGGCTTGTCTTCCCCTCCTCATCCTCTGAACTTCGGTCACTAAACAGACCCTAAATATGACCGTAGAATTAATTCATTTAGTGACATTGAAATTACTATAAAAAACTATCTAGATTTAAAAATAGAATAATATATGGCCTGGAAGGCCTGAGGCTGTTACAGTATAATGTATGTTGCTAAGATGGTTTCCTGACCTTGCATACAAAGGGAAGCCTTCCCCTTCACAGATTTATCTACAAGCAAATGAATGCAAATACTTGGCTACATCTAATGAAAACAACAAGTAGTCAGGACTACACACTATAGGCCAATAGACTGTTCAGTTTGCTAAGGGAAGTTGCACATTGCAAGAGAATTTTCCCAAATGCTTAGTGAATATAGAAAATTTTCACTTTACAGAAAATACCCAATCAACTGCAGGTAAAATGAAAAAAAAAAACAACTTTTTTTGATTGTGCGTGACTGGATGATGGAAGTCAGCTGAGCTTCAGCTGCAGCGGTTGTGTCCTTCCACCATTGTTCACCAAGAAACCTTGGTCAACTAGACTAAGTTTCTTGGTTTCTGTAGCTGTTACAGTTTCTCCCATACATGAATGGGTGTGTTTGTTAACGACCATTAATGTAGTACTTTTTTGTTCCAATAAAAGGCTTTATTGTTAATACATATGTAAAAGTACAGAACATTGTCATGATACATTGACAATAAGCAAAAGGGTGAGGCAATGAGGGATACAATGTTCATGGAAATCAGAGTATAACATTGCAGTAATGGCTAATTTGACACTTATTCCCTGAGAAGGTTAAGTTATTTTTGTGTAGAATAGATTATTTAGCACCAGTATAAGGCAGATGAAACCTAGTCAACATATATCTTACATCATGAATATTATGAGTCTTGGTGAGGAGCATCAATTGTATATAGTCACTGGTTGGGGAGTAAGTCACTGTCTCATTTCTGTCTATGGAGGATTTACTAAGGTTGTGGAGAAGGGTTTTGGGCATTATCATAGTCTGACAAGATGGTTACAGTTGTGAGATGCTATTTTCCATATCGTAAGTAGTATCCGAGGGGTACACTCCCAGATGTCCTACCTGGTGTCTTGGGGTAGTTTTCCCTTGTCAGTTCCATGTTGCGCTTAGTGTCATTTGTCTGTATGGGTGCTGTCACCAGACCTCTTACAGCCCATAACTGAGTGGGTTGAACTATAGTATCAGGGCCAGGGTTGGGGTGTACAGGTTTTGTGACCTGTCACGGCCAGTGTTCGAGCTCTACTCGGGCGGGGGGGGGGGTGTGGGGAGGGGGAGGGCGGCTCAATTTATTAAGTCATGCAAATGGTGAGAGAAAAAGGAAGTAAGATAGTAATTGGGGCATTTGAAAAGGGGAGGGAGAGGTCACTAGAAGAGAAGAGAAAAGAAAGGAGATTAGCCTTATGGGGGGGGGGATCTTTTCCCTCTCCTCTCCACAGAGCAGGTGGACCAGCTGGATCTGCTTTACTGAGCCAGATACCGGGAGTATTCGTTTTTTGTTTTGAAATGTTGCCAACACGACCGCATCTTTCGGAATTTAGAGGGAATCTTCTACCTCTTCTATTTTATTTATTTTTTTGAACCAATCTCTAACTGTTGGGAGGGGGGGGGTTAGGTGATTTCCAGCAGGCTGGGAGTGCCATCTTTGCTGCGTTCGGTAGGTATAATGGAAGGGTCCGGTTGTAGTGCTTTTTTGGTATGGATGAGTAGGGGAGGAGCATTTGCGCTGGGGTGAACTCAATCGAGTGGGGGGTAATATGAGTAATGAGCGGTGTACCTCCGTCCAGAAGGGTATGATCCTAGGACAGGGTTTTATATCATCTTGAAAAAATCTTGAAGCCATTTTCCTGGGTGGATACATTTATTGTTCCCGTATGGATGCAGGAGAAAATATTCTCCCACTCCTCAGGAGTAAGGTCTAAGCTCCTTTTCCCACTTACTACACGTCTTACTGTCTTTAGGGTTGAGATCCCAGAACACAATAGCGTACAAGTCAGAAATCAAGTGCCTTTGTGGATCTTTTTTAACTCTCAATGCTTCGAGTTGTGCATGGGGTCTGGTAAAGGCTGGGGGTAATTTAGGGTTGTCTAAGAAATGTTTGAGCTGCATGTACATCCAGAAGGAGATGGGATGATCTGGTGTTTGTTCTAACAGTTTGGGAAAAGTAAAAAATGCATTTCTGGAGAAGAAATGTTCCGCTCGGATATTCATGTCTGGGTTGAGGTCAGGTAGGAAAGTGATGGCTAACCCGGGAGGAAATTCCGGGTTGTGACATATGGGTGTCAACAGAACCGGTGCGGTGGATAGGTTACATTTTTGACACAATGATCTGAAAGTGTGCAACGTGGATCTTATTAACGAGTGTTGTTTATATTCTTGTGGTGTATGCATCTCCTCAATCCATGGGAGTCGGCCTAGTGGGCCGACTCACTTTTGTGAGATACTGTACATATATATATATATATATACACTTATGTGTATAGATTACACACAGGCTTCCTAGGATCAGTTGTGGTTTTTCTCCTCTGCTCAGCAAAGTTTTCCAGATGGTGGGGCTGAGCACTGGAGGTCAGCTGGAGAGAGAGCCATGCTGTGCTATCTATATAGATAAGACTATTTATGATATAACACAGACACAGGCAAACTTCTTGTTCTAAGACAAAGGGAACAGGGGCTTTAAAAGTTAATTATGAGAGCAGAGAAGAGACTCTACTTACTGACAGTGAGAGGGAGAGGGAGAGGGAGGGGGAGGACGAGGGTGTTGAAGACAGGCAGAGGAGAATACGAGAGCTGTTAGTGACATAGACTGCACAGACCACCTGTTCTCGAGATCAGATCATATAATAGGGGAGTCAGTACACAGGGAAGAAGTCATGACCTGTCATTATCAAACAGGCATTTTAGACGATACAGAGAGATAATTTAAAAAGAAAAAGCACCATTCTGCTGATTGCACATTAAAGAGACAGGAGCAGCATTTTTTGGGGGGTTAACAAACACTTAAAGAACCTCGCCAATAGTTTTCCCTCTTTATTTCCATATTCATAGAATATCTTTTGGGATAATATATAGTTCTTTTTGGTCCTTTTGTTCAGTTCATCTAACAGGTCCGTCTTAGCTTGAATCAGGTCCTGTAAGGTAGATACTGCCTGAGAGGATTTTTGTGCTTATTCTAGAGAGCGGACGTTGGCCATCAGTTTGCTTATGTGAGATTGTCGGGCACACTTGCGTTCTGAGGTGATAGCTATCAATTCCCCTCGTATGACACACTTGTGTGTTTCCCAATTTGTCACTGGAGAAGTATCTGGGGTATAATTTTCTCTGAAAAAATGATATAAGCGTTTATTTATTCTAGATATAGTAGATTGGTCAGTGAGTAAGGAGGGGTCCAGACGGCAAAGCTGTGGTCTGTTTAGGGAGATCGGGAAATCAAATGACATGGGGATTGGGGGGTGGTCCGATAGATACATAGGATCTATGGTGGCCATTTTCAGCATGCGTAGGTCTCTTTGTGAAATGAAGAAGCAGTCAATTCTGGAATATCGGTTATGGGGGGCCGAGTAGAATGTGTAGTCCTTTGTATGTGGATATAGGGTACGTCAAGTGTCATGTAGTGTGAATTCATGCAGTTGTTTTCTGATTGCCGTCAATGCTCTATAAGGTAACATGGATGTACCGGTCTAAGTGTTTTGTATGGGGTTTAGAGGGCCATTAAAGTCGCCTCCAATGATAAAGATGCCTTTCTGAAAATCTGAGATCAAGTTAAGGGAGCGGAAGAATGGGATCTGTTTCGTGTTCAGTGCATAGATGTTCGCTAGAGTGATATACTTCCCATAGAGCGTTCGCTTAACAAGGAGGTATCGACCCTCTGGGTCTAACTGAGCACACTCTGACTGTGGGTCACACACAGCTCTCCTCACACACAGCTCTCCTCACACACAGACCTCCTCACACACGGCTCTCCAAACACACACGGCTCTCCATGCACACAGCTCTCCTCACACACAGCTCTCCACACACACAGCTCTCCTCACACACAGCTCTCCCCACACACAGCTGTGTGTGCTTGGCAAGATGGAGGCGCGGCAGCAACTCGCAGCGGCCGTTCTGGAACCAAAAAGGTGCTACTTTTAGTTTGCAGCCCGCCCTAGGAAACACACGGACGTCAGAGCAACCGGTGAACCTGGGTACAACCGGAATATCCTGAAAGAACTCAGGAATAATCCATGTAACAAAATAGCTGACGATCCGCAGCAGAAGCTACTCGACCTCGGCGTGCTCCGAGAACCAGGCCTCCAGACCCCGGCGTTGCCTGCAGCGGATGGACAGAGGAGGGGAAATCGGAAGCGCCGCACGAGGAAGCGGAAACGCGGGAAGAGAGTGGGTGCTAGTGCTAGGCTAAAAGCTAACCCTAGCCGGCCTGCTCTACCATCTCTACTGCTGGCAAATGTCTGCTCCCTGGACAATAAATTGGATTACATCAGACTCCAACAAACTACTCGGCGTGAGTACAGACACTGCTGCGTTTTTGTGTTCACTGAGACGTGGCTGAATGACAGGGTTCTGGATGCCGCCATTCAGCTGGACGGGCTAGCCGCATTTCGTGCCTGACAGAAATACAGCTCTGTGCGGTAAGACTCGCGGAGGCGGCCTTCCAATATGGAATGTTGTTAGAACTCTGTCCTTGTTTCCACCTACTGCTCATCACTGCTAGAGGTCATTGTTGTGAGATGTAGACCTTTTTACTTACCCCGGGAATTTACCACTGCTATTGTGCTCGGAGTGTACATACCATCTAGCGCTAATGCTAAGGAAGCGTTCAGCGTGCTCTACAGGACCATTAGCGAACTTCAAAACACACACCCTGACGGATTGTTTATTGTCGCCGGAGATTTTAACTACGCAAATCTCAGAACTGTGCTTCCCAAATTTCATCATAATGTGGACTTTGCAACCAGAGGAGAAAACACGCTGGATGTTGTTACACTAACATCCGGGGCGCATACCGGGCGAAGCCCCGCCCCCACCTCGGGTACTCAGACCATATTTCTGTCATGCTGATCCCAACATACAGACCACTAAGCAGGCATTCAAGACCAACACGGAAACAAGTGAGAACCTGGCCAGCAGGATCCATGTCCACTCTCCAGGACTGTTTTGAATGCACTGACTGGGACATGTTCAGGAAAGCTGCAACCAATGGCGATTTCGTCAACTTGGAAGAGTACGCGTCAACAGTGATCAGCTACATCCGTAAGTGCATTGATGACGTGACCAAGTGCAAGACCATCACTACACGCTCCAACCAGAAGCCGTGGATGACTGCCAAGGTACGTGCGCTGCTAAAAACTAGAGACTCTGCCTTCAGAGCAGGGGACAAGGCAGCCTTGAAAACAGCAAGGGCCAAACTGTCCTGTGCCATCAGAGAGGCGAAGCACACACACACGCCAAGAGAATCCACGGCCACTTCCAAGACAGCGGAGACACCCGGCGCATGTGGCAGGGCATCCAGGCGATCATGAATTACAAGATAATGTCACCTGCTTGTGACCGTGATGCCTCCCTCCCAGATGCGCTGAATGATTTCTACGCCCGGTTCGAGGTGCAGAATGACAAGGGGGTGAGGAAGTCCATCCCTCCCCCAGTGACCAGGTGCTCTGTCTAACCACAGTGGCAGTGAGGAAAACTATGTGCAGAGTTAACCCACGGAAGTCTGCTGGACCAGACAACATCCCTGGCAAAGTGCTCAGGGAATGTGCACATCAGCTAGCAGATTCTTCATCGACATCTTCAACATCTCCCTGAGCAGCGCCACTGTTCCTACGTGCCTCAAGACAACGACCATCATTCCCGTGCCAAAGAAGTCCACTGTCTCCTGCCTCAATGACTATCGTCCCGTTGCACTCACACCCATCGTGATGAAATGCTTCGAGAGACTCGTCATGAAGCACATCAAGACCCAGCTTCCCCGTACTGGACCCCTTGCAGTTCGCCTATCGTCCAAATCGCTCCACGGACGACGCCATCTCCACAACCTTTCATCTGGCCCTCAACCACCAAGACAACAAAGACTCTTATGCAAAGATGCTGTTCATAGACTTTAGTTCGGCATTTAACACAATTGTCCCTCAGCATCTGTTTGAGAAGCTGAGCGTACTGGTCCTGAACACCTCCCTCTGTAACTGGATCCTGGGCTTCTTGACTGGGAGACCTCAGTCAGTCCGGATCGGAAACAGCATCTCCAGCACCACCACACTGAACACTGGAGCCCCTCTCAGGGCTGTGAGCTCAGCCCACTGCTGTTCACTCTGCTGACCCATGACTGTGTAGCAATGCACAGCTCAAATCACATCATCAAGTTAGCCGATGACACGACCGTGGTGGGCCTCATCAGCAAGAACGACGAGTCAGCATACAGAGAGGAGGTGAAATGGTTAATAGCCTGGTGTGGAGCCAACAACCTGTCTCTGAACGTCGACAAAACTAAAGAGATGGTTGTTGACTTCAGGAGAACACAGTGCGACCATTCTCCACTGATCATCGAGGGATCCTCAGTGGAGATCGTCAAGAGCACCAAATTCCTTGGTGTTCACTTGGCGGATAATTTTACCTGGTCACTCAACACCAGCTCCATCACCAAAAAAGCCCAGCAACGTCTTTACTTTCTGAGAAGGCTGAGGAGAGCTCACCTCCCTCCCCCCATTCTGACCATGTTCTACAGAGGAACCATTGAGAGTATCCTGAGCAGCTGCATCACTGCCTGGTTTGGAAATTGCACCATCTCGGATTGCAAGACCCTACAGAGGATAGTGAAGACAGCTGAGAAGATCATTGGAATCTCTCTCCCCTCCATCATGCACATTTACACCACACGCTGCATCCGCAAAGCACACAGCATTGTGGATGACCACACACACCCGTCACACGCACTTTTTACTCTCCTACCATCAGGGAAGTGGTTCCGAAGCAAGTTCAGACTGTGCAATAGTTTCTTTCCTCAAGCCATCAGGCTCCTCAACAAAGAGCTGAACGTAACTCTGTGTGACTGATCTGCACAAACCGGACTCAACAGTTCAATACCAATAACAATTCAGTACCACTCACACTAATTCACTAACACAAAAAATGTTTACATGCTGTTTTTTTGCACATCTTCCAGGATCACTGCCATTTGCTATTTCGCATAAATATTCTGTCCACAATTTTTCCTGTCACTGTTCACTTTACCTTTGTTTCTGCTGTAGGTTTTAATCTGAAATAGTATTGTTTACATTTTCTTCTACTGTGCAATCTGAAACAGTATTGTTTACATTTTCTTCTACTGTGCAATCTGAAAGAGTATTGTTTACATTTTCTGCTACTGTGCACCTTATCTGGTTAGGACAGGTTTACTGGCAGAGCTATTTTGTGCTTTGTGTATTGTGTATTGTTCCACACTGTCCTGTGCTGTCCTGCACTGTCTTGTGTGTCTTTCTGCACTGTTTGCACCAGTTGCACACATGCACTTTATGTGGTGAGGACCTTTCTACTGTTTCTGTGTTTCAGTCTGTCTCTGTGACTGTTGTTTAGGATGTTGTATGTAGCACCTGGGTTCTGGAGGAACGTTGTTTCATTTACACTATGTACTGCATCAGCTATATATGGTTGAAATGACAATAAAAGCTTCTTGACTCTTGACTTGAGAGTCCTCTATTTGTGATGGGCATTTCTTCACAACGAGGATAGAGACCCCTCTAGACTTAGATGTTGGATTGGGCGCATGCAGGAGAGTTGGGTAACGATAGTTGGTAATTTTTGGTATGCTTCAGCTTTAAAGTGCATTTCCTGCAAGAAAACGATATCCGCCCTGTTTTTGTGCATGGAGGTTAGTACTTGGGAGCGTTTCCCTGGGACATTAAGTCCACGTGCATTCAGAGCTATGATCTTAAGGGTGAAGTTGTTATGGATAGGTGAGGATGGAACCATTTTGGGTTTAGGTGTTTCCTTGGAGTCACGGACAGGTAGTGAACTTCACCTTTAGTGTGTGCTCTGTTAGTAAAGGAGAGGGAAGAGAGGGAAAAGAGGATCACGTGGTGCGAGAGTATGCAGGGAGGGAAAGATTAGGTTGGAGATGATATAAAAAAAAGAGGAGAGAGGGAAGGAGAGTCGGGAAAAAGGAAAAGTGTATTGTAGGAGGGGAGTGGGAGTATGGGGAGCCGGGGTGCATTATGTATTGTAGATTACCGGTATTTAAATGTATTTCTAAGTGGAAATGGAAGTAATCTGGCAACTTGCGAGAGCCAGTGTTAATTTTGGCAGCAAATTTTGATTAAGTCTTAGTCTTAGGACTGAAATGGCATTTTAGTCTTCTGCAATTGTTTTAGTCGCATTTAGTTGACTAAATCTCCAGGACATTTTAGTCTACTAAAATCTCCAGTATGTTTTAGTCGGCTAAACTAATTTTAGTCATCTTAAATCGAATGAGTGTAGTTAAATTGTAATGCATTATTTAAGCATTTCTCTACAATTTCCAAACTCATTATATACTGCTGGAGTGAAAAATCTAATATGTTATTATTTATAGTATTGAGGTATGAACATGCACTACAGACCAGTGTTCATTCTGACGCCAAATTTCAATTTAGTTTTAGTCTTAGTCTTTTAACTAAAATGGCATTTTAGTTTTAGTCCCATTTTAGTATTTTGACTAAAAATGCCATTTTAGATTTAGTCGTATTTTCGTCATCTCAATGGTTTTAGTTTTAGTTGTATTTTAGTAGACTAAAATGGTTTTAAGTTAGTCGACTAAAATGTTTTAGTCGATTTTAGTTGACAAAGTTAACACTGGCGAGAGCCTGCACGCATGTCCTGGTGGACGGGGTATACACCTATGGTCAGGCGTAGTCGGAAAGGTGGTCAGTAGTGTAGCTGCGTTAAACTGGAGGGTTAAAAATGTAAGACTTAGGTAATACCACTGTGCGGGAGTTGGTTTGTATACGGTTGGAGGTAGGTCTCAAAAGCAGCCTACCCGCCAGTCGGTGATGATCTTTGGGGTTGATTCAGTGTTGTGGGAGGCGAAGGAGCATAAGGCTATGGGGACATGGATGTGAATAGTCTTATCATTGGTGACTGTATTAGTTGGTATTTGGGGGCCTGTTACGTGGGGTAGGTGTTGTCTGCCTGTCGTGTTATGTGTGGTCATACGTCTCTGTCTTAGGTATGGGTGGGGGTCCTGTCAGTATCCCATTGCCGCATGAGAATAATAGCTGCAAGGTTAATATAATACAAAGACAAGTGTAATGCAATAACATTATTGAACTTTAACTTTTAAGACAATCTAAATTGTAACAGTGGTATGCATCAAACAGTTAACCGGTTAACGAATAAACATTATTATTTCGCAATAACCCAGACTTTAGCGTTATGCCCGGTATGTAGTGTTGTAAACACCGTGGTCCCGTGGTGATAGGGCATGGTCATCGGTACTGGTAGCTGAATGCTGGATGTAATTGATCCTTCCCCCGGGCCATGGGAAGATCTGGGGTCTGGGTCGTGGTCAAATAACTATGAGATGATCTGAACAAGGGGTCCATAAGATAACATCTTACACATTACCCACTTACTATTAAATGGGTAGGGGTAGGGCTCAGAGTATCATGGCTGTGTTCCAGTAAGTAGCATGAAGTTCTTTGAGAATAATGGATGCATGACAGTAATTTGTCTACCTTTTTGTCTGACAGTGCAACTGTGGGTATCAAAGGTGGCTTGTATAGGGTGGCGGGATCCTCCTTCAATTGATGTCTAGAGGCCTATGGCCATGTTGAGAGTATTGGAGTGGGTCATGCCGTTCAACTTATTGCTTTACTACTTAGTGAAGATGGCATAGTTCTGGCATCGTGTCAGGCTTTCCTGTGGGAGTAAATAAAGCATTTATGGAAAGAGAGAGGTCTATCAGGCATGTTGTACAGTAGTTTCAGTTTATATAGGGTAAGTCAGACACTTTAGGCCTCTCTGCCCTCCGAGTGTGTCTGCCATGTTAGGTACTGAAGCAGTTCAGGTCTGGAGGGACTGGGGAATACCAGTGATGCATGGCATGCTATGTGCCAAGCCCATTTGCATTGCTGAAATTGGGGATCTGGACATGAACAGAGTTGCTATCTCAATGTGGAAAGTTTCAGTCTGACCATGGGAGCCGGTAAACAGGGTATCCAATTAAACAAAGAAGCTTAATGGGTGGGGGCTCCGAATCTCTGGAGCAGAGTCTGTATTTTAGGGATAGAGTGGGTTCTGTGTAGAACAAGCAGTGGCACAAACCGTTATGAAGGTCACACGGCCGTGGTCTGAGGGATGGGGACGCTCAGGGACCTGGCTATGGAGCGGAATTGTGATCAGTGGACTAGGTAGTCTTAGCAGTACCGATGGGTGACATAAATTAGGGGTGACAAGTACTTATCTGATGTCTGGGTTATCCGAGGTGTTACTTTAACAGTCCCAATGAGCTCTTCTGTTTTACGGGGCATTGGTTGGGCTGGCGGCGTTGAGTTACACCGAAGCTGGAGGGTAGGATCGGTGATCAGATGGGGATCGATGTCTCCGATATCCCTTTGCTTGCATTTCCATAGGTGCATTCCTTTGGTGTAGGTGTTGTCCGGCAGCCGGACGATACTCAGTGTACCAATCTGGTACCTCCACTGGGGGAATTTCCAACGACTCAAAAAAAATGGTGTAGGTCCTCCGGGACCCCGAGGAGGGCTTGGCGGCCCTGGGTAGATGCCGACAGGGCAAATGGAAACTTCCATCTGTACTGGATGCCTTTCTCAAGCAGGACATCTAGGAGCGGGTGTAGGGCTCTGCGGTGCTGCAATGTGACATTCGAGAGGTCCTGGAACAGCCGGAGTCCTTTATCTTCAAAGAATAGATGGAATTGGTTCCAGGCCTTCCTCAGGATGTCCTCCTTCAGTCTGTCATGTATTATGTGGCAGATTACATCTCTGGGGGGATCGGATTCCCTGCCTTTTGGATGGAGGGTGCGATGAATATGTTCCATTCCTATTGGTGTACTGGGAGGCCTGTCCAGGAGGCCATTGAATAGGCATGTCACCGTAATTTGCAGCTGGTTAGCTTTGACAGTTTCTGGAAGGCCTCTTAACCTCAAATTTTGTCGCCTGCCACAATTGCTGGAGAGCTTACAGTGTAACGTCGTGGCGTCTCG
>BLSH010481053.1:28665-42567 GCA_018402905.1 Glandirana rugosa
TGGTTTAGTGACCCACCATACTTGGAAGGTTTGTAGTTTTTGATGATGGATCGCAGGGATAATCTAGTCTACTTTAAAACCAAGAGGTGATGTCCTCTATTTGATACCTGGTTATATCTTTTTCTTTGTCTTTTTCCCATGCTAGAGAAACGGGACCGTAAACGCGTGTATGATTAAGATTTTTAATTATAAGGGTTAGAGGGTTCATAGTTTCGGTGTAATTATCGGACCTTTGTATAGGAGAGATTCTGGTTTTTATACTTATAGTTTAGATTATATGGGTAAGGTTATTCTTATTAATTGATGCGATTTTAGGTTGAATTGGAATGGGTATATTAGATTTGATATTCATATTTTTGGTCTTAGAGAGGATATGTTTCCAGGCTATTAATGTGGCTTTGATACTTGGGAGATTGGGAATATTAATTTTTAGAATTAGTATGTGCGCAAATGCCAGGGCAAAGAGATCGTACCCTTTTTCTGTTTCTTTTTCTATATTGGTCCATAGTTTATCTCCTGTAGTGGAGAACCAAAATTTCATCTGATCTAATAGGGACGCTAGGTAGTAGTTTTTGATGTTTGGAAGGTTCATACCACCCAGTGATTTGGTAGTAGTTACTGTAAAATGTAAAATGCTACTCTAGCAAAAGAATTTTGAAGTTATTGGGATAGGTAAGCAATGAAAAAAGTATAATATTTTTGGTAGAGTTTGCATCTTGAATGCAGCTATTTTTCTGACCCAAGATAATTGGGTTTTTTGTATGCTTTGCAGGTTTTTACTAACTTGGTCTAGTAGTGGTGGAAAGTTAGCTTCATATATTTTATTTGGTGGGAAAAATAGTTGAATTCCTAGATAAGTTATTGAAGGATTATCCCATTTAAAATTGTGAGTCATTCTTGATGAGTCAATTAATTATGTAGAGAGATTCATGGGTAGTGCATAACATTTGTTTTGGTTAATTTTGTAATATGAGACTTCTTCAAATTTTTCTAGGATATTTTGAACTTCTGGATATTTTTGTTTACTTTTGTTTTTCTTTAGTCCTGATGACTACAACTCTATTAAAGTGTGTCATTTGTCTAACAATATGCCTCTTAGAGAACCACGCCCATGTTAAATAAATGCCCTGCTCCTAATTAAAGTACATTCTCTGCTTACAATGGCTTGTTGGATGAACAGAGAAAAGGGTGTCCCAGGAAATTTATTTGAAATATTGGCAACTATATGCAAAATGATGTAAGAGGCACGTTTTGAGGTTAGCTCTCTCTCAGTCTCTGCCTAGGTCAAAAGATGTGAACACATGTCTAATGGGGCTGCACCTTGCATGAGAGAAAGATGCCTGCGCAAACATGATCCATGAATGGGAGCCAATGGATCATTACATAGGTATATATATGGGAATACAGCAGTTAGGCTGGGCTCACACTATCCAACAAAAAAACGGTCCGACTTTGATCCTACTTTGTTGTGCGATTTACGGTCCTACATAGGGTCAAAGTCGGACCGTTTGTCTGTGATCCGACTTTGATCCCGACAATGCCAGGCACCTTGTGCTCTGGGGATCTTGAAGGGGAACTCAACACCAAATTTAAAGAAAAAATGGCATTGAGTCCCCCTCCAAGAGCATACCAGGCCCTTTGGTCTGGTATGGGTTTTAAGGGGAACCCCCACACCGAAAAAAAAGGTGTAGGGTCCCCCCAAAATCCATACCAGACCCTTATCCGAGCAAGCAGCCCGGCAGGCCAGGAAAGGGGGTGGGGACGAGCGCGCGCCCCCCCTCCTGGACCGTACCAGGCCGCATGCCCTCAACATGAGGGGGTGGATGCTTTGGGGCAGGGGGGGCTCTGCGCCCCCCATCCCAAAGCACCCTGTCCCCATGTTGATGAGGACAAGGGCCTCTTCCCAACAACCCTGGCTGTTGGTTGTCAGGGTCTGTGGGTGGGGACTTATCGGAATCTGGAAGCCACCTTCAACAAGGGGGCCCCCAGATGCCGGCCCCCCACCCTCATTTACCTGGGAAAAAAATGTACGTCTTCTCTCCTCTCTTTGTGTCTTCTTTCTTCGGCTCTTTTGCGGGGTCTTCCATCTTCTGAGGGGTCTTCTTTCTTCTCCTTCTCTGCGGCATCTTCTGCTCTCTTGTCCACTGTCCTCTTCCCTCTGTTCCTCCTCTCTTCTTCTTCTTCTTCCCATGCTGACACGACGCAATCTCCTTCACCAATGCCCTCTCCGCTGTGTGCTGTGCCTTATATTGGCATGGGGCGGGGCCACCCGCTGACATCACCTGGCAGGCCCGCCCCCTATGTTGTCACAGCCCCACCCAAGGGTGGGGTCTGTCGGGTGATGTCAGCGGGTAGCCCCGCCCCATGCCAATATAAGGCACAGCACACAGTGGAGAGGGCACTCGTGAAGGAGATCGCGTCGTGTCAACATGGGAAGAAGAAGAGAGGAAGAACAGAGGGAAGAGGACAGTGGAGAAGACCGGCAAAAGAGCAAAAGACGCCGCAGAGAAGGAGAAGAAGGAAGACCCCTCAGAAGATGGAAGACCCCGCAAAAGAGCCGAAGAAAGAAGTGCCGGAGAGGGGAGAAGACGCCGGAACTGATTTAATAAAATATTTTAAAAACTTCTGCAGTGTGTTTTTTTTGTACATTTTTTTCCCAGGTAAATGAGTAGGGGTACGATATACCCCATACTCATTTACATAGGGTGGGGGGCCGGCATCTGGGGGCCCCCTTGTTGAAGGGGGCTTCCAGATTCCGATAAGTCCCTGCCCGCAGACCCCGACAACCAACGGCCAGGGTTGTCGGGAAGAGGCCCTTGTCCTCATCAACATGGGGACAGGGTGCTTTGGGATGGGGGAAGCAGAGCCCCCCTGCCCCAAAGCACCCATACTCCCCATGCTGAGGGCACGTGGCTTGGTATGTTCCAGGAGGAGGGGGGCGCTTGCTCGTCCCCACCCCCTTTCCTGGCCTGCCAGGCTGGGTGCTCAGATAAGGGTCTGGTATGGATCTTGGGGGGGACCCCACGCCGTTTTTTCGGCATGGGGTTCCCCTTAAAATCTATACCAGACCAAAGGGCCTGGCATGCTCCTGGAGGGGGAACCCATGCCAGTTTTTTTTTTAAAAATTTGGCGTGGAGTTCCCCTTTATGATCCCCAGAGCACAAGTTGCATGCCAAAGTCGGATCAGTGAAGACAATGATCCGACTTTGATCCGACTTCAATGCCTTTCAATGGGCTGAAGTAGGATCAAAGTCGGACAAAAGTAGTACAGGAAACTTTTTCAAAGTCGGTCCAACTTTAAAAAACACAAGTCGGACCAGTTAAGACGGCTCTCATAGGGCAACCCAGCCTTACTGTTAAAGTAAAAAGACTGAAATTTTTCGTTGAATGCTCTTGCAATCCCTAAATAAGTAACTAGATCTACAATCCCTAGGACTTTAGTGCCTTCTTTATTAACTGGCATCTAAGTTTCACAGCAGCAAATATTACAGCCTTTCTGATTAGATATTATTATTATTATCAACATTATTATTTTTACACCAGAAGGAACTACTTTAGTTTACTAACCACACCAAAGCCGGGCTACAAAGCAGGGTTCTGGCTCCTTACTTGGTTGCATGATCCCCTGATCCCTTGATGACGTCAGTGCGCTACTGATGAAATGCAGCGTCGGGTGACCAGAACCCATACACACCATATCCATTCGTTGGAACGCGGAAGCACCACACTCGGCGTTCCCCATATGTTTTTATGGTCGTTTGAATATGGATCTTTATAAGAATCTTTTTATTGGAATAAATCTACGTACTTCACCATGTTGGCCCCTTCGTTTTTCCACCCTACCCCTGTCTCCTGAGGTACACAGCCCAGCTGGGCACTACACCATTGGTGGGGACAGGATCTGCTACTCAGGTGTTTATGATACCCTTAATAGGGATCCCTGTGAGCTGGTGAGTAGGCTGTGATACCAGGTGCCTGTCTCTTGGTGAAGGAGTGTCACCATCTATGGAATCCCACTGACTGACCCATTTTTTACTTTTTACTTTGAACGGTGCATTCACTGGACCCCCCTTTCCAAGTTCCCTTTGTCAAGAGGCTTTCTAATTTACACTAAATGGTTATATTTCACCTAGCCTGGGTGTTGTGTCCATAAAGTTTTTTGGATCTATGCACCAAGTATATTTTTTGTTCTTAAAGGGGCAGTACATCATTTACCGTATGAACTATATTTCTACACTTTGTGGCATTTTTACACTTATTAAGACAGTGTTTTAATGTTTTGCATTGAACTTTATTCACAGGTGTTCATATGATACATGTTTTTACGTCACACAATTTAAATCATTCACTATGTATTAGCGCAGTGTTTGCCCCTACAAGGTAATTAGTCTTTCTACTTTTCTATTAGGCACTGGCTATCTTGTGTTGGGCTCATCACCTATCACTGAGCTACTTTATAATTATTACTTTATAATTTATAACACATAACACTGAGCTATTTATATTATAGGAACACTTTGGTAGGAGCGCGGTTCAATTGTATTAATTAATTGTTTTTGCCCCCCCCTCATTACACATTACCAAGTTAGTTATATACTTTTGCCCTGAGACAAAGACAGGAGCCACCCATGTACATGAACAAGCAGAAGGCCTTGCTATTGGCTTGTTTCCAGGCCTGGTAATGGGCGTGGCTCTACACCACAACCCAGAACCAATTACAGTAGCCTGGCTGCCCAGAGGTGTGCATTCTGGACCTTTCTGATCATCGCATCACCACCTTGTGACTGCCACTCCTGTTTCAAGCTGGCTGAATAAATAGACACACCCAAAGTAAAATCTAATTATAGTCTAAGGCTGACCATACATGTTCAATCCTCTGGTACAATTTTCCTTTAGATATACCAAAAATATATAATATGAGGTCAAAACTAAACAACTTCCAATTGTATCCAATCAGGCAGGCCTTTGCATTACATAGTTTAAAGTAAATCTAAAGGAAAATTGTGCAGGAAAATTGAACATGTATGGCCAGTCTTAGTAATAACACCCTGGATCTAAAATTTGTCTAGAGAGACAGAGGACACAATGGGGTTGATTTACAGGAGAGTGCAAAATCTGGTGTAGCTGTGCATTATAGCCAATAAGCTTCTAACTTCAGCTTGTTCAATTAAGTTTAAAAAAAAAACTGGAAGTTGATTTTTTTTAGTTTTTATGCAGAGCTGCACCAGATTTTGCACTGTTCAGTTCTAGTAAATCATCCCCATTGTTTATGACACTTGTTGCACAGTAAGTGGAAGGGGAGAACTTTAGTTGCCTGTTTCTGGTGGGAACTTGCTCTCAGTTAAACTCCTGTTCCCTCATTGGGATGAGTGTCCTCCATTTCATTGCAAGTACGAAAGACTGTTTTCTGAACCAACATTTGGATTATAGGACTAGCTACATTATCTCAGTGTAGTTTTGTAGAAAGATGTTCCCAGCACACATAGCACATGAGTTTTGTATTTTGCCATTTGGATATTATTATTGTTTGTTAGTTATACCTATGTTCCCACTTTGTAATGCATTTCCTCCATTTAATTGCATCTACTCCTCAATAAAGTATCCTAATTTCACCCACCCCTATCCTACTGTAGAGCTTGTTATGAGTGCAACAACTTTAGGGATAAATCTACACGTCTCCAAGTTTAAAGAGGGCCTGAACTCTGAAAGCTGTCCTGAAAAAAAGGACGACAGAGGGTAAGGAGTAGTCAACAGTATTGCCTACGGTCTCCCTGTAGCTGGACTTCACTGCTAAATTTCAGTTATTATATTGTATGTATGTATATATATTAATAATATATATATATATATATATATATATATATATATATATATATTAAATAAAATGAATATATTAAATTGATAACGTGTGTATATTCAATGCGATTATCTAATCATGTAAAAAGCCAATTTCTGATTACTTATTTCATCTGCACGTTATTGGGTAACTAATACCAATTGAAAAACCCCTATGGGTGGGACTTTCAAGGTGGGGGAACCAAAGATCATCGAAAACACATCTACATATGTATCAAATCCACATTTATTTTCACATAAAAATGACATACATATGTAGATGTGTTTTCGATGATCTTTGGTTTCCCCACCTTGAAAGTCCCACCCATAGGGGTTTTTCAATAGGTATTACCTTCAGGGATTGGTGGTGGTACCAGATTGATACTACTCGCTTGCAGAATATACTCATTATTGGGTAACTAAGGTGAATATTCACATGATTTGTTGTATGAAGATTCTCAACTTGTTTGGTAAATCAACCTCACTTCACCATTTTTCAGCATATGCTTAGGCACATGTAACATTTCTAAATGTTCTCTATAACTTTGAAACCTTCACTTTTTGAGTTCAGGTCTGCTTTAATGCAATAACAAAAATCCTAAATAGTAAGCATGTAAAAAAATGTCACATCAAAGGTACTGTAGTTTATGACAAATACAATACAATAATACAACATTGTACAATAAAAACTCATAGTGTGTACTCAATGAAATATGTAGTGCATAGTTCCTAACTCTTAATATGCACTTTCCGTTAAGGAAGTGCATTCTTCAAATATATTCAAAATAAGCTATTACTTTATTTACTTCTACTATGATATGCCAGAAAATGTTTTATAATGTCTGCCACAGTTTAGTTGAGAACAACTACTATATGGCCCTGAACTGTATAACAAACATATTTCTATAGTGAGTAATGTGCCAGACAAGCAAAGCTGCAATAATATACTATAAGCAAAATACTCCCGCAAGCAACACTAGAACAGCTATGCAATTGTATGTTTGGTTAAATGCTATCTCCACCTTTAGCAACATGTTACATCCTGCAACATGTTGCTAAGCACGCCAACCCCCTTCTTTCCCGCAGATGCTGTCACCCTTAAAATTAGTGTGGCTGTAGAGGGTTCCACCCGCACAGCCACTCCATTTAACCTCAGAGATCTGTACCACTGCAGCAGTCCAACCTAAATGGACTCAATGGACTACATATGTGCTGATCAGTGCACTCATAATCCATGGATACATTCTGAAGTTTAGTAAATGAAAGTCCATATAGAGGTATGGGCTGTACGAAGTGTCTGCAGGAGTCTAACACTGCACTCCCAATCAACTGATTGCAGGTAAAATACTTTTCAGTCTCCTATGCAAAAAAGTTTTTAATGCAATTTTTTTTTTTAAACCCTTAAAAACGTGCATTTTTAATTCTTTTTCTGGTGAAATTAGCCTTTAAGCTTCCTTCAGAATTACAGACTTTCAAGGAATAAAATAATTAGTTGTAACTGTAATAATGATCGGTCTTGCAGTGAACCATGGATTATTCTCTGAGGTTTTGAATTTACAGCTCAGGGATGTTATATAGTTGCTTTAAATTAAAGGGCTATATGGGCTAATTTTATATTAAAAGTAAATGGAAAGACAACATGTACTCAAAAGTCCCAAATAGTTCCAATATCAAAGATTTAATACTCCATAACATTTCATTAAGCACTTCAGCCCTGGAAGGATTTTACCCACTTTTGACCAGGTCATTTTTTGCGATACGGCACTGAGTCGTTTAACTGACAATTGCGCGGTCATGCAACGCTGTACCCAAATGAAATTGATGTCCATTTTGAAAAAAAAAACTGTATTTTTTACTTTTTGCTATAATACATATCGAAAAAAAAAATGTAAAAAAAAAATCGAATTTCTTCCTCAGTTCAGGCCAATAGGCATTCTACATATTTTTGGTAAAAAAAAATCCCAATTAGCGTACACTGATTGGTTTGCGCAAAAGTTATTGCGTCTAATAGGGGATAGATTTATGGAATCTTTATTATTATTATTTTTTTTACTAGTAATGGTGGTGATCTGTGATTTTTAGCAGGACTGTGACATTGCGGCAGACAGATTGGACACTTTTGACACTTTTTTGGGACCAGTGACATTTATACAGCGATTAGTGCTATAAAAATGCACTAATTATAGTATAAATGTCACTGGCAGGGAAGAGGTTAACACTAGGGGGCTATCAAAGGGTTAAATGTGTTCCTTGGTAGGTGTTTCTAACTGTATGGGGGCTGGGCGGACTGGAGGAGGAGAGAAATCGCTGTTCTCGATCACTGGGAACAGACAATCTCTCTACTCCCCTGACAGACCGGGGAACTGCTTTGTTTACACTGGCAGATCCCCATTCTACTGTTTCTGAAGCGATTGTGGTTGGCCGTCAGACATCGAGTCCCCCGGACCCGCTAACTGGCTCTTCCGCTTGCGAGTACGTGCCTGGCGTACAATGAGGTTGATTCACGTGGCCGTGCCAACCTGTGGCAGTAGAAATGCGGAGGCTGGTCTGCAAGTGGTTAATAAAACCCTCATTCCAGTACCTTTTGTTACCTTTATACTTGCAGTCACTTGATCGCTATCCTGCCGTCTTAAGTATCAGCACCGTAAGCAGTGGGCAGAACTTTCTTTATGGGCTGATGTCAGTACAGGAGGTGACTTTGCCACTTCAGCCTCCTGGTTCTCTTCGACTACTACAGAAAGGCAATGTACAGGAGGGAGTAACGATGCCAGAGGTCAGTAAACATTGATAGTGCTTGAGCAAGGAAAAAAAGCAGGTGATAAGGATAGGGATACCCCATAGTTAATGAAGTAGCTCAGCCAACAATGTCAAGGGGATGAGCCATTTGCAGGGTGGCTGAATAGCGTTATTACCAGGATAGCAAGGATAACTTGCCACAAATTTGTAGCAGTTAGGGATGGCCCAAACACCCACGTGAACAGGCAAAAAATTCTAGCGAACATGCGAACCCTATTAAAGTCTATGGGATCCAAACATGAAAAATCAAAAGTGCTCATTTTAAAAGCTTATATGCAAGTTATTGCCATGAAAAGTGTATGGGGACCCTGGTACTGCCCTAGGGGACATGCTTTAAGTGAAACAATTAAAATGAAATATTCCTTTAAATAACATGCCTGGGGGGTCCCCTTAGTCTGCCTGTAAAGTGGTGCATCTGTGTGATGTATAGAAAATGCAGCAGCAATAATGACATTTCTAAGGAAAAAAATGTCATTTAAACTTTCCCTCTCCCAAAGCACCTTGACCCCATGTTGATCAGGACAAGGGCCTCTCCCCGATAACCCTGGTAGGTGGTTATCGAGGTCTGCGGGCGGGAGGCTTATTGGAATCTGGAAACCCCTTTTTACAACAAGGGCCCCCAGATCCTGCCCCCCCCTATGTGAATGGGTATCGGGTAAATTTTACCCCTACCCATTCACCAAAAAAAGTGTCAGAAAGTAAAAACCACAACAGATAGTTTTTGACAATTCATTAAAAAATAAAAATAAAAAAAGTGTCCCACAATGTACATCCATCATCAATTAAGATGCTCGACGGACCCTAAAAATAGAAAAAAATGAAAAAACATCTGCCTCCATGGGAGGGCTCCCGCTAACTGCTGTCTTTTCGTTTTGACAGCTCTTATATAGACAAGGGTGGGGCCACCTGCTGATGTAACCAGATGATCCCGTCCCTTCTGACACCACATGATGTCAGAAGGGGGTGGGGTCACTTGGTTGTCAAAGCCAAGAGACAGCAGTTGCTGTTTAAATGTTTTCAATTTTTACGGTCCATCAGGCGGCATGATTGAAGATGGATGTACATCCTGGGACATTTTTTAGTCTTTTTTTAATAAAGGAATTGTCAAAAATTGTCTCTTGTGGTTTTTACTTTTTGACACTTTTTGGTGAATGGGTAGGGGTACAATGTACCTGATACCCATTCATATGGAAGGGCGGGAACTGGGGGCCCCTTGTTAAAGGGGGCTTCCAGATTCCGATAAGCTCCCCACCTGCAGCCCCCAACAACCACCGGCCAGGGTTGTCGGGAATCGGCCCTTGTCCCCATCAACATGGGACAGGGTGCTTTGGGGGGCATGTTGAGGGCAAGCAACCTGGTATGGTTCAGGAGGGGGGCGCCCACTCGCCCCCCCCTTTCCTGGCCTGCCAGGCTGCATGCTCAGATAAGGGTCTGATATGGATTTTGGGGGGACCCCACATCATTTAAAAAAAAAAAATTGACGTGGAGTTCTCGTTAACCACTTTCCGACTGCCGTCTGATGGCTGCGGCGATCACGCGCCGTGAGTGTGCGCGTGCACTCCAGGCGCGGTCACTAAATCGCCATTAGACACAGGACCGATCACTCTACAGGGCCTGGCCCTTCCAATTGGTCCTGGCCAATGATAGGGCTCTTCTGCCTCTGTAATGTAAACAGAGGCAGAGGAAGTGAGCTCAACTTCCTCCCTGAAGCTCTTTTCGGTTTCAGTGGGAAAGAAGGAGCTTCTAAAACGTGATTTGCACCAATAGCACACTGACACCAGGACAGTTAGACACATTTAACCCCTTGATAGCCCCCTGATCGCCCCCCAGTTAACTCCTTCTTTCCCTGTCACCCCCTGTCACAGTGTCATATAGTGCAGTGATCTGATTTTTACAGATCGCTGTACTTGTGACCCTTGTGACACTAAATCAGTGTTAGGGTAGGTATTATTAGGCCTAGTAAGGTGTAAATACCCCCCTTGCCCCTCCAATAAAGTTTTTAACCTCTTGATTGACCCCTGTCACCTGTGATCACTGTATAAGTGTCACGGGTGACGCTAGCTAGCTAGATAGTTTTTGTCCCCGTCACATTACCCGCCGTATATTATTTTATATACCTTTTATAGGTTTTAACACTCGGTCACCAGCCAGTGACCCCAGTTAGGTTTTAGCGTGCGTTAGGGTCTGTGTAAACCCCAGGCAGGGCCAGTTAGTTAGGTACTCTGACACACACACACACACACATTAGATAGGTGTTAGTTATTATTGTAGTATCTGATCAGATCAATATTTGCGATCTGATCAGATATATATTAGCGTCCCCGCTCGTTTAGTGTTCTAAAAAGTACAGCGTTAGCGGGATCAGTCCAGATACCTGCTAGCACCTGCGTTTAGCCCCTCCGCCCAGCCCAGCCCACCCAAGTGCAGGATCAATAGATCGCTGTCACTTACAAAACACAACACACATATCTGCACCGTTTGCAGAGATCACGCCTGATCCCTGCAAAATCTGACAGTGAATTTGGTAGCGTTTGAAACAGGCTCTGACAACCAGGTGCGCTTTTTTGCCTGTGAGTCACGGTAATGTACCTATAAATTTAGAAAGTCCAAAATGTCCAATCCGAGGTACACTACCAAAGAGGCCTACACTATGCTGAGTATGACAGATGAGAGCGATGGGGAAGCTCCACTGTCAGAATCAGGCTCAGCATATGAACCTGTAGACAGCAGCGGCACCCTGTCAGATAGCTCTGACGACGGAGTTGTGGTCCCTGCTAGGGTCAGGCCTACCAGACCCCGTTCTGCTGTCGCTGAAGTGCATGAACCGCAGGGCTCTCGTATGCGGCAGAGAACCAGTACTAGTGCCGCTACGTGTTCTGGTGTCCTGGCAAGTACCAGCGGCCTAGTACTCCCTGGACGCAGATGAACCAGCACTGCAGTATCACGTGGTGACGTGGCGAGTCCCATAAGTGCAGTTCAAGCTGGTGTGGCAAGCATGAGTAATGTCCTGAAGCCACAAAGAAGACGAACACAGGCCCACAGAATCAATAGTGCCCTTTCTGAGGCACTTGCAAAACCTGATTGGCAACCTACCACTGATGCAGTGCCCGTACTTCCCCCATTCACTGCCCAACCTGGAATCACAGTGAATACAGCTGATTTTATGGTCATTGATTTTTATTCGCTGTATTTCACGGAAGATCTCTATAGATCTATAGTGGACCAAAGCAATTTGTATGCTTGTCAATTCATCACCACTAATCCCCATTTGACACTTGCCAGAGACTGGAAACCAATCACGGTTCCAGAATTTAAGACCTCTCTGGGCCTTTCCTTCTTCATGGACATAACTAAAAAACTGAGTTGCGGTCATATTGGTCCACTGACCCATTTCACCATATGCCCGTGTTCTCTGCTTGCATGTCCAGGGCACGATACGAGCATATTTTGTGGTTCATGCACTTCAGTGACAATGAACTAAGTCGTCCATGGGGTGACCATGAATTCGACTGGCTCTACAAAATTCAGCCCCTCATAAACCACTTCAACACCAAGGTCGCCGCACTTTTCCCAACAAAGTTGTGTGCGTGGACGAGTCCCTGGTTACATTTTCTGGCGTCTTGCTTTCAAGTAGTACGTTCCCAGCAAGCGTGCCAGATACGGGGCCAAACTGTATAAGCTCTGTGACAGGGCCACAGGCTATAGACATAGTTTCATGGTTTATGAGGGCAAAGATAGCCACGTATAGCCGGAAGGATGCCCAGACTACATAGGGAGCGCTGGCAAGATTGTGTGGAGCTTGGTGTCACCCTTATTCGGAAAGGGGTACCACTTGTACGTGGACAATTATTACACGAGCGTGCCACTTTTTAGTCACTTGTTTGATCATCAGATTGGCGCATGTGGCACCGTGCGACCTAATCGATGGGGCTTCCCCCAACAGCTGGTAGAATCCCATCTTAGTCGGGGGAGAGAGCCTGCTTGAAGTGTAATAATTTGCTCGTAATGAAGTGGAGGGACAATCGGAATGTTTTCGTTCTGACCTCCCTTCATGCAGATACGACTGTTCAAATTTCTACAGTGACTGGTGTTGTGGAGAAACCCCTCTGTGTCCACGAATATAACTAGAGTTGAGCGAACCCGGACTGTAAAGTTCGGGTCCGTACCGAACTTTGGGGTGTTCGGGACCCGGACCCGGACTTTTCAAAAAAAGTCCGGGTTCGGGTCCGGGGTTCTGGTAATTTTAATGAAAAATCTTAAAAATGCTGTAAAAAAGCCCAGGAAGGTCCTAGAGGTCTGCAAAAGGAAGGAAAATGGGGGTAAGGGTGGGACAAGTACCCTACAAAGAAATGGGGACAGGGAAATAACTTTAAATATTAAAAAAAAATAAAAACATAAAAAATGCAAAAATGGAGATCATCTTCAAAATGGGTCTGAAAAGTATTAATTAACATTAGAGGCCATAGAACTGTTCTAAAATCATCTTCAAACTGTGTCAAAAAAGTATAAATAAGCCCAGAGTACCCATATCTCTGTTCTGCAAAATGTGTGTGTCACTTTAAATGAAACCGGGAATCAGTGCACATCTCTTCTGCACAATTATTTCAAGTCTGTGTGTCACTTTAAATCAAACCATCAATCATTGCACATCTGTTATTCACACTTCTTTTTAAAGTCTGTGTCACTTTAAATGAAACCGTCAATCATTGCACATCTGCTATTCACACACATCTGTTCTGCACCAGAACTGATGTTATTCACACATTACATCTGTTCTGCACACATCTGAAAATAGTTTAGAACACTTTACCTAAAACCGGGGAGGAACCATACACCTGTTCTTCAAACATCTGGAATCTGTGTGTGAAAATACAGCATAGAGAAGAGCATGCATATGGTTGCTCTCTTCACACACAGTTTGCAGATGTTTTCAGAAAAGTGATATCATATGCATGCTTGTCTCTATGCTGTATTTTCAAACACACTATCCAGATGTTTGAAGAGCATGTGTATGGTTCCGCACCCGGTTTTAGGTAACGTGCTCTATTCTATTTCCAAATGTATGAAGAACAGATGTAATGTGTGAAGAACATCTTTTCTAGGCAAAGAAAAGATGTTGTGTGTGAATAACAGATGTGCAAGCATTAGCGGCAATAAGAAAAGTGACAGGCTAAAAAGAAGTGTTCTTCACACTATGGTTTCGCTCTTCACACACAGTTTCCAGATATGATATCACTGTTCTGAAAACATCTGGAAACTGTGTGTGAAGAG
>BLSH010481053.1:71921-108717 GCA_018402905.1 Glandirana rugosa
GAAGTTCGGAAAACGTATATATGGTCACACTACCTCCTCATGGTATCGTATTATTACAAAACCGACAAATAACACAATAGACAAGGGGTCTACTGCTGGCAACCACAGCTTTGCGTATCCCAAACCAAGGGGAAGACAGTGACTATACAAGAATTAAACTTCTCTTTTTCTTTTAACACTAGACAGCGTGGTTGACGCTGTACAGAGGTAGGGATTTTTACGTACGTTGCTTGTTAATACCCGGACCCTGAAATTTACTCTGTACGGTGTATTCTTGTTTTCATGTTTGCATATTTTTTAACAGTAAAATAAGTGTATGACATATTTCTATCATTATGTTCAATATTATGTTAATCTTTATACAGTATGTGAATAAAATGACAATTTTTTATACGTTTGTACTTTTGTTCTTATGTGGCATGTCTCATTTAAAGTCCCAGGCCCATAATTGTTCGTTGCATGCATTTTTAGGGATGGAGACATGTCGCAGTTGGTGCGACAGATCACAATTTTCTTTTTCTCTTCAAATTAAGAACATATCAGTGACAGAAGGGGAACCAAACCCTATGCGTTTCGACACCAACGGTCGTCATCTGGGGAACAGATAACACAATAAACAGCCAAAACATTATTATGCTATGGTACTCCTCCATCACACTGGTATATATGCAAAAGGCTTGAAGCCAATTATTAAAAGTGTGAGGCATAAACTTGCATCTATCCTAATTAGATTTCTCTGAATCCCTTCTATCATATCTAACATCAGCAGAGGGCAAGAGAGACAAAATATCCACATATTCGCCCTTCCAGATCTTAGCTTTCCTAGAAGCTGGGAGATGGAATCCTAAAGGCGATATGTCACAAGACATTGCTTCTTTTTTTTTTTTTTTTTCAAGAAAAAAAAAAGTTTATTTAGGGAAAAAGGGTACATTACAATGATAAAAGAATATCATATCAGAAATGTATACATTTTGTGATACACGTATATTCAGTTCAATTTAAACATCTTAAGTATTCATCAGAGATAGTGGGGTATTGTAGTTTTACATCGAGGATGTAGCCATAGCTTATGTGTGAGAGGGGAGTGAATGGCTATGGTCAGCTGGGGTATGTATATCTTTTGGTTCCATATCATAAGTTGAGTTGTTATCCCCTAACTCTTTTAGACTTCTCTAAAGTGAGTTTCATTTATCTTTATATGTGTTTCGTGGTCAGAAGTCTTACACCCACCCTAATTTCCTGTTGCTTGCGTATCTTGGATGATGTTACCCCTGAAGGTGTATTATGGGTTTCAAGATGTTTTTATTTATGTTGACCCTGGTCTGGGCTAAGGCCCAAGATTGGGGGGGGGGCTCTCTTATATTTGTTAACAGGGTTGGATTCAGGGGGGGGAAGGAAAGGTGGGTTCAGGGTGAGTGGGGGTGAGGTAAGGGATCTGTCAAGTGGAGCAAAAGGAATGAAGTGTAGAGTAGAGAGCAGATAGATCTGGTGAGAACGTTCTCCAGCTCCCGACCCCTGCCCGGCCCTGCCGTGCATGCCCCCTCCTGCTGGCTGGGGGGGAGGATCCGTTAACGGCTAAGTAGGGGGGGAGTTTCCTAAGTAGAGTTGCTTTTATGTGTCACATAGTTGCGTGTATTCTGATGTGGACAAGAAATGAGACCAGCATGCCCATTTCTGGGTAAATTTGTTTGTAAGATCTTTGGAGATGTGTATCAATTCTTCCATTTCTGCTATGTTTTGTAGCTTTTGGAACCAATCCTTGATTGTGGAGGGATGTTCTGATCGCCAGTATAAGGGAATGCATTGTTTCGCTGCGTTCACCATGTGCATGGCGAGTGACTTGTGATATGTTCTAATTGATAAATTGGTGTGATGGAGTAAGAATTGTGCCGGGGAGTCCTCTAGTTCGTATGTGGAGACTTTTTTTATAATAAGCTTTACCTTTTGGCAGAAAGGCTGGATTATTGGGCAGGCCCACCAAATGTGTAGCATCGTGCCACGGTCTGCTTGGCATCTCCAACAGGTGTCTGGAATTTTTTGGTGAAATTTATGGACAACATGTGGCGTGCGGTACCAACGCGATAAAATTTTGTAGCCATTTTCCTGGGCTGATACATTCATTGACCCCTTATGGATGTGGTGATGGATTTTCTTCCATTCTCCCTCTGTGAGAGAGAGATTAAGGTCTCTTTCCCACGCTGCACAAGCTTTGAAGGATTGGGCGAGTGGTTGCTGAGTAGGAGGGCGTGTAGTGTGGCAATTAAGTGATGTTGTACCGTTTGGCTGTTGCATAGAGATTCGAAAGGCGTAAGTGGTCTTGAAAAGGCGTTTTTCCTTTCTGGGGCTCTGATATAATGGGAAATCAGAGAGTATGTCCAGGGGGGGAAGTGTCTGTCTTCTGTATGCCCACCTAATTCCTTGTGAGGTATTGGTTGGGTATTGTTGAAAAATTGGTGTGCTCTGATTTGATTGTGCGGCCAGTACTCTTCGAGGAATTGGCAGTGCATTCCTGCGGGGGAAGTCCGGATTAAGTTTAATTGGGGTTAGTGGGCCTGGGGACGAAGAAAGTTTTGAGGTCTTGCATGTGGTACGAAAGCTCTGTATTGTGGCTCCAATTAAAGGGTGGTCTTGTATGTCTTTGGGAATATGTCTGTGTAGCAGCCATAGAAACTCCGTGCAGATGCGTTTGTATGACTGAAAAAAAGTGGGTGGGCGGGAGATTGGGATTGTCTGGAGGACGTACAACATTCGGGGGAGTGCGTTCATTTTTAGGATGGCCGCTCTGCCAAACCAGGAGACGTTTAATTTCGACCATTTATGGAGGTCTTTAGACAGATTGTTTAGTATAGGTAGATGGTTTAAGGAGTATAGGTCCTGTATGTTGTGTGGAAGTTGGATGCCCAGATATGTTATGGACTTCTGTTTCCAGACGAAGGGGAAGTTCCTGGTGCAGTGTTCCACCACGCTCTGTGGAAGGGAAATGTTTAGGGCGAATGATTTGTTGAAATTAATTTTCATGTTAGAAAGGGAATGAAAAAGCTTAAATGATTGGAGGACTACTGGTAGGGTGATAAGTGTGTTAGTCAGAAACAATAGGATGTCATCTGCATAGGCTCCTAGTTTGTATTCTTTTTTCCCTGCTTTGACCCCGTGGATGTCCGGATTGGTTCGGATGGCTTGTAAGAAGGGCTCTAGAGCACAGGAGAGAGGGGGCAGCCCTGTCTGGTTCCGTTCGTGATGGAGAAGGCACTCGACAGGGTGTTATTCACACGGACCCTGGCTATCGGATTAGTGTATAGGGATGCTATGTTGTTGAGTATGTTGGGACCCAGTCCAATTTTGGAAAGGCTCTCCATCATGTAGTCCCATGCCACCCTGTCGAATGCCTTCTCAGCATCCAAGGACAGGAAGAAACCTTTTTGTTTTGATTTTATCAGAATGTGGTGTAGATTAATTGCTTTTATGGTGTTGTCTCTGGCCTCTCGGCCAGGGACAAAACCTACCTGGTCTCTTTGGACAATGGAGGGTAGGAGTGGGAGTAACCTATTCGCTAGAATTTTAGAAAATATCTTCAGGTCCACGTTGAGGAGGGAAATCGGCCTGTAATGTGCTGGGTGTGATGGATCTTTCCCTTCCTTTGGTATCACTACTATGTGGGCCTCTAACAATCTTGAGGTGAGGGGATTTGTTGGAGAGATAGAATTGAAGGCTTTGAGGAAAGGGGAGCATAAGAGGTCTGGGAAGGTTTTGTAATAAGCTGCCGATAGGCCATCTGGGCCTGGGCTTTTGTTGGGTTTTAACTGCTTGCTTCCATTCCTCTTCTGTTATTGGTTGCTCCAGTTCAAGGGCTGTGTTGGGGGAAATCGTGTTAGGGCAGTTTTCTGAAAGAAAGGATTGGATCGAAGTGAGTCTGAGGGATGAGGGTGTTTTCGTGTGGTCTTGGGGCCCTAGATTGTAGAGGGCTGAATAAAATTTTTCAAATTCCTCTGCTATGTCTGAGTTTTTTGTAAGTTTATTTCCATCTGTGGTAAGGAGGTGGTGTACCGTTGCTTTAGCTTTTTCTTTTGTTAAGGCTTGTGCTAGAAGGTGGCCACTTTTGTTGCCGAACTCATAAAATAATTTCCGTGTGAGGGCAAGTCTCTTTTTTAGTTTGCAGTCTAGTTCTGCTTGCAGTAGGTGGCGGGCGTTTATTAGCTCTTGGTATGATTGTTGGGCTAATGTGCGCTTGTGTGCTGTTTCCAATTTTTTAATATTCTCAATCAGCTGCAGTATACGAGTTTGTTTCTCTTTCTGTAGTCTGGAGGTTATGGCAATTAATTCACCCCTGAGGACACACTTGTGCGCTTCCCATTGGGTAATGTGTGTGGTATCTGGGGTATCATTTTCTCTGAAGAAATTTTTTATGTGTTTACCAATTTCTACGGATCTGGATTCGTCTAGCAAAATTGAAGCGTCTAGTCGCCATATCTTGGAGTGGGTGTTATGGTCTGGGATCGAGACGGTCACTGTTACGGGATGGTGGTCCGAAAGTGTCATTGGTTCAGTTGTGGCTGAAACCAGAGAGCTCAAGTCTTGTTGGGTGATAAAAAAATAGTCCAGTCGAGAGTATCTATCATGGGGAGGTGAGAAATAAGTGAAGTCCTTTTCTGATGGGTATAGGGTACGCCATGTGTCATGTAATAGGAGGTCTTGGAGGCTTAATTTTATTTGTTTTAGGGCTCCGTATGTTAGGTACGAAGACCCTGTGGATGTGTCTAGTAATGGATCCATGGGGACATTGAAGTCTCCTCCTACCAACAGTATGCCCCTTTGGAAGTGGGATAGGGCGTGAAGGGTGGTCCTAAAGAAGGGGACTTGTGAGGAATTTGGTGCATATATATTTGCTATGGTAATGGGGGTGTCATGTATGGTACCTTTGATAAAGGTAAATCTTCCTAGTTCGTCTAATTTACTATCCTCAATTAGGAATGGAACGTGTTTTGCTATAAGTATGGAGGTGCCTTTAGATTTTGACGATCTGTTGGTGGAATGGAATGCTTTGGGGAAGTACCGGTTTGTCAATTTGGGAACATTGTCTGCTTTGAAATGGGTCTCTTGGATGAGCACTATATCTGCTCTCAGAGCTCACATGTGTGATAGTAATTGGGAACGTTTTTCTGGGGTGTTGAGGCCCTTCGCATTTATAGAGACCAATTTGATTGGAAGTGTTCCCCTCTTGTTGATTTTTGGATGCATTGATTGACTGACGGTTTCCCACCTGGGGTGTTAAGTATTTTGCTGTCGGCTGTGTAGGATGGGGGTGATCCTCTGTTGTTGTGCGTTTAAGGGATCAAACCAGGGGCGGCGGAGCCGGGAGCTGGAGAGATGAGGAAGGAAAAGGGGGATGAGGGAGTAAAGAGTTGGAGGTAGAAAGTTCTAGGGGGTGGGGTGAGAATATAGGAAAGCCCTGTAGAGGTAAGGGAGAAGTGGAGGATTGAAGGGGGGGACTGATTAGATCCGGAGATGGGGTTACCTGTACCCCGACTCACAGGATGGGGGGTGTTGGATCTCGTTCAGCGGGAGCTACCTGAGTCCGCTGTTGTGGGTAGTGGTAGGTTTGGGACCAAGTTGGGGAACTGCTCCTGTGTCTCTAGAGATCAAGGTGATGTCATGGGGGCGATCTAATGGAGGGCTGGGCGGGAAAATGTTCCCTAGTGGCGGGTTATTGCCATCAAAAGACATTTAAACCTATATTTAAATGCACCTTTGTGCAAATGACTCTGTTTGTGGGACATGGGTCCTCTTTGATCTTGGTTGAGGTTCAGGAGATGTTGCCCTTACTGGCGGAAATAATAACTGTGATCTTGTTCCTGAGAGTGTGTGTTAGAAAAGTAACAAGCTGGTAGATTTTTTCCTTTTAAGAGTTATACATGTCTTACTTTGGGTGTGTATCTATGAGGTATTGTACATTTATTTTATCTTCTGTAGCATTCCGTAAAGCCTCACCTGCCTATTTTTAGATCAGGATCCTGTATCGGGTGTTAGGTGTTAGCGTCCCTCCCGCCGCAGTCACTCCCCAGATGCTTCTCAGGGGAGTATTGTTGGCTTTATTTTGCCGGTGGGATATGTTGGGAAGTCGGGTACTCCTTTAAGGGTTGGGTGATGTGGTGGATGAGGTTCGAATTTAGAGGCAATTACCCATCAAGTAAAACGTTGAGTAGGCATTCTATTGACTAGGCATGTCATCTGAGGGAGAGCCTGCGGCGAGGAGAACCGCCGACCCCAAGGGTGATCCGTTTGGCTGTAACCCGTTGTCTGAACGCTCCACTCTGTCCAATCATAGTGACCCGTTTCAATATTTATTTTAGTTTTTTTTTCCCTTCTTTTGTGTGGGTTGTACGTCAACGGGTTACAGATTAGATGGACCCTTAACTGTACACATGTCTAACCTTCGTATAACCAAATGTAAACTTGTAACATCATAAGTAAAGCATTATAACGTTATAACGGATGGATAGAAAAGCTGGGAGACAGCAACAACATTGTTAGAAAAAAAAAAAAAAAACACCAAGAAAAAGAAAATTTTAACAAGAAAACTTATCGTCTTCAACGCCGAACAGTTTGTCTCTGCTCCCTGTTCCAGACTCTCTTTCTGAGATAGACCGGTGGTACGTTGTCTCAGGTTACATGTTGTCTCATAAGGTCCTCCATGTTTCTGTCATGCGTGTGGAGTGATATCTGCTCTTTTCTCGTTATGGTGTGAAGGAAGAGTCGTTGCAGGAGTCATCCCTGTAATTGTGCTTCCAGTTGATCTGTTGTGTGTGTCCTTCTTGGTCCGCAGAGAAGTCTTGAGTGTCCGTGTCCATGTGCCCAGTCGATGCTCTGGCCACCCTGTCGGGTTAGGTGTATGGAGGGGCTCCTGCCTGTGGTGTTCCGTCCAATTTTTAAAGCTTGGGTGCCAGCTGACAGTTCGTTTCTGTTCCTTTTCCTTCTTGTTAGTGGGCGGGGCGGTCTTCTGCATTTGCTGGATCACGTCTTTGAATAATTTCAGAGGTTTATCCTCAGACATTGCGTCCTACTTGTTGCGGGGGAAGTACGTGAGGCTCGTCCCGTGCCTTGCGGTATCATATCTCCTGAAGGGATGAGCCGTGGGGTGTTAGTTGTTCTTAGTCTATGTCAGTTATGGTTGCGGAACTGTGATCGTGTCCAGAGGTTTCTTACTTCTCTATGTTGTGGTTGTCTTGGTTTAGGAGCAGCTTAGCAAGAGTGTTTGATCCGATAATAGAATTGAGATTATGGGTGTCGTGCTGGGAGGTCAAGTATGAGCTTGGGAGTCTCTGATTGGGAAGTGAGTCTGGGGTAGAAGGAGCAGCAGGCATTTACCTTAAGAGGAGCATCGCGGTCTTCTGTGGGCCGGGGAAGCCGATGGGCTGTTATTCTGCGGTGCTCTGTTATCTCTTCCCGGTGAGGCTGGTGGTGGATGTGAGCGGCGGCGCCGGATACTGAAGGCATTCCCTTCACTGATTTCTTCCATTGATACCGCTCTTCTTATCTGGGGTAGGCTGTAGTCGCTGTACCAATCCGGTAGCTCCACCGGAGGGATGTCTAGGGTGTCAAAAAAGTGATTCAAATCCTCCGGTACTCTTAATAGGGCGGTGCGTCCGAATGGATACTTCCATCTGTATATTATGGATCTGGAGCGTAGCTGTTCTAGCAACGGTCGGAGCTCCCTCCTTCGTTGTAACGTTATGTTGGACAGATCCTGGTATATCTTGATCTCTGTTCTTTGATATAGGAGATGTCTGCGGAGTCTGGCATTTCTCAGAATGTTCTCTTTTAAGTTAAAGCTCTCCAGACAACAGATCACGTCCCTTGGAGGGTCCGTGTCTCGTCCTCTAGGGCGCAACGCTCTGTGGATTCGTTCAAAGGCGATGGGGGTGTCTGGCGGCCTACCCATCAGGTCATTAAAGATGGCAGTCGTCGCCTGAGCGATCTGGTTGTGATCCACCGTTTCGGGTAGACCCCTCACCCGCAAGTTCTTCCGGCGTCCGCGGTTATCCAGGTCCTCTATGTGGCGGTTCAGCTCTCTGAGGTGGACCGCGTGGGATTCCGTGATCTGCTGAACTTGGCATAGCGAGGTGTCATGGCGCGTGGTGGCGGCTTCAATAGAATCTACTCTTGTGACTATGTGTTGTATTTCTTGCTTCAGATCGGAGATGGCTGCCGATAAGGCTTGCTTGATATCGGTTGCAACGGCTTGTAAGTCGCTGAGGCTGAGTGCCTGAGTAGGAGGCGAAGTGTTGGAGGTCTGTGCCTGGGAGGCGCTTCTGCTCGGGGACCTCGATCTTCGGGCTGAGGCCTGTGGCTGTAGCATGGCGTCTCCTTGTGCTGAGAGCTGTGTGCGGAACAACTCGGGGATATTGCGGCTAAGTTGGGTGCCTGTTTCTCTCGGGGACCGAGATCTTGTAGCCGACATGCTCCTGGCAGTCCTCACCATAGCTTGAGAGGGAAAAGCGTATGTGATCGCTATGCTTTTCTGGTATCTGGATCTCGAGACGTTGGAGCTCAGGATTACGTCCATCTTGGCAGACATTGCTTCTTTTAGCAATTTTCAGGAACCGTAGAAATTGCTGGAGAAAAAACCTGAACTGATGCAGACAACGCAGGAGTAAATGGATTAGACCAAGCCTGCGAAACATCATTAACAGATAAAGATCTTAAATTGTTCAGCAAAAGAAGAGAAATTAGCCATTAAATGAACTAGAGCACCCAGGTCCCGAGACTCACCTGCAGGACTTTGAGATGACCCAGTAACAGTAGCCAAAGTGTGATCCAGCTGATTTGGAACATCATTCGTGGCAGCCAAGGTGTTTCAATAATGCCTGCATGACAGAAATCATTAGAGGCAGCAGGCACATTCACATGTGAAAGAGAGGCAGAAGCACATTTATTACTGAGCCCTGTAGCATCAGAAGCTGTAATAGCCTTCTTACGCAAGGAAGGAGCAATAATAGCACTTTTACCTTTTTTTTTTTTGTGACAGGCTGCGGTGCGGGATCGAACCCACGTCTCCTCTTCAACCTAGCAGAACGAGACCTAGCCAGCCACATTACACATGAGCCAGCCTGGCCTGCACCATCCCGGCTGACATCATCTTCAGGAGGGGGAGCCAACAACGTAGATGGGCGGGAAGAGGAGGCATCAGGAGGCGGAGGACATTGTCCTGTTGTCTGCGGAGGGGAAAGCAATTGCAGGGGAACCAAAAGTGGGGCTGCAGAAGGAAACATCTCCATAGAAGGAGACACATCCTTAGGATCTTCCTGTCTGGCTGGATGATTTAGAGGTGGAAGAGACAAGCAGAGCTTCAGCCATTCATCCCCTCCGGGAGGCGCTGCCCGATCCATAAATTGATGCAGCATAAATTCCATGGTGAGGAGCGCAGACAACGGGTCTTCTTTTTCTCACCTATATATAGGTACTCCAGAAGAATTTTCCAGAAATGGCTCGCGCATCCAAGGTAAGGACCAATCACACAACAGTTTAATATATATATATATATATATATATATATATATATATATATATATATATATATATATATATATATTGTGTATATATATATTGTGTATATATAAGTGTGGATGATCAGCTTCAAGTGGAGGAGTTCCCTAAACAAGTAATCCAGCCGTATGTCAGGTTTAAGGGCATCCTGCCCGTGTTTATTCACTCAGACAAAAGGATGAACAGAAAGGTCTCCCTCACAGGGATAGAAAAAACAGTCCCACAACTACAACATCCATAAACTGAAAATAAGCCTCCTGGGTAACAGACCTCACAGGGTCTGCTTCAGACCTGCAGGCATGTTTGTCACGTACCTGGTGGTTGAGTCTGACTTATGCGGGGGCAACCTCTCTTGTGACCCTGGTTCGAGAACCCCTGGTAGTGGAAACAGGGAGCTCTGGAGCACAGGGGGGGCATGAGGGCTGGACTTGGTCACAGATGACAGGTGATGGTCCACAGAAGCTCTTGCAGACAGTAGAGTTGGGGTTCAGGCTGGGTCGGGAACAAACTGGCCGTGCGATACAGGTGGTTCAGGCTGGCGGATAGTCGGGTACAGGCAGGGTCAGCAACGTGCGGGCAACAGAAGTACAAGGGGTCAGGCAGAGGCGTAGTCATAGGCAGGCAGAAGGTCGGGGCAGGCAGCAGGCAAGCAGGTCAAACAGGAAGCCGGGGTCACGGATACAGGAAGTCTCCCAAAATAAGCACTGGGGTCACGGGAGCCAGAACTGGACCAGGAATGGACAGCACTGACTGAAGGGTGCAGAGGGCTTAAATGGCTGTTTTGGCGCTAACGTCGGCGCTCCCATGCACGGGTGCGCGCACACGCTACGTGTGCCCGTGCATTGGCCTGCCAATGGCCCTGGATGGTTCCTTACATTGCCACCCCAAAGGGCAGCCTCCGGATGCCCAAACGGGCTCTCTTGGTCAGGTTGTTCCTCCAGAAGGTCTTGACCAGCTCCTTGGCGTGTAGGTTGTTTTCAGGTACCCAACAGCTCTCCTCAGGTCCATAACCCTTCCACTTTACTAATAATTGAGTGATGCCCCTTCTCCTTCTGCAGTCCAGGATAGTTTCCACCTCAAACTCCTCTTCTCCATCTACCAGGACTGGTTCTGGTGGGGCTGTTTTCCGCCCTGGAAAGGGATCCTTGGTCACTGGCTTGAACAGATTTACGTGGAAGACTGGGTGAACTTTAAGTGAAGGAGGGAGGTCCAGCCCGTAAGCCACATTATTAATTTTCCTTTTGACTGGCAAGGGTCCATTGTATCTGGGACCTAGTTTCTTCGACGGACATGACAGTCTCAGATTCTTAATGGCCAACCAGACCCGATCACCAGGTTGCAAGTTTAACTCTCCTCGTCTCCCTCTGTCGAATGTTCTCTTGTCGCGCTCCTGGGTTAGCGCGAGGGTCTCTTGCAAAAGACGGTTGTTCTTCTCCAGGAACTGAATGATCTCTTGCGTAGCAGGTACAGAGCTTTCGGTCAGAACAATGGGTAGGAATGTGGGGTGGTAGCCGAGATTCGCCCAAAGCGGAGATTGCTTGGTGGCAGAGTGGACTGCATTTTTATAGGCGAACTCGGCTAACGGAAGCAGAGAGACCCAATCGTCCTGGGAGTACGAGGAGTAGCAGCGGAGGTACTGCTCAAGGGTCTGGTTGGTCCTTTCTGTCTGGCCATTTGACTGGGGGTGGTAGGCCGAAGAAAAAGCCAGTCCAATTCCTAAGATGGTATACAGAGACCTCCACACTCTGGAAGTAAATTGTACTCCCCGGTCTGAGACAATATTATTAGGGATACCGTGTAGTCGTACAAGTTTTCTGATAAAGGTCTTGGCCGTCTCCATTGCAGAGGAGGTACCTTGCAAAGGGATAAAGTGTGCCATCTTGGTGAGACGGTCTACCACTTTGAAGATGGTGTTGAATCCCATGAATGGGGGTAGCTCGACAATAAAATCCATGGAGATGTGCGACCAAGGATGGTCAGGGATAGGTAACGGGTTCAGTAGCCCCCAGGCCCTGGTTCTCTCAGTCTTGTTTCGAGCACAAATAGGGCACACACCCACATTGGTTTTACAGTCATCATTCATGCGGGGCCACCAGAAGGTGCGGGCTAGCAATTCCATTGTCTTGCGACTGCCAAAATGTCCCGCCAACTTTTTGTCGTGACAGAGTTCTAGAGTGTCTGGGCGGAACTCCTCAGGCACGAAAATACGGGTACCCGACCACCACAGCCCATCTTTTACAGAACATTCAGAGTCTCTGGGCACCGAGGCACTAGCTAGAGCCTGCCTGATTTGTGTTAGGAGGTCCTCTTGGACCAGCAAGAAGCTGTGAGCTGGTAGGATGGTATCCGGAGGGGAAGCTTCCACGGGATCAAGGAAAATTCTGGATAGTGCGTCCGGTTTCACATTCTTGGACCCAGGCCTGTACGTAATGTGGAGCTGGAAGCAGAAAAAGAATAAGGCCCATCGAGCCTGGCGAGGTTTTAGCCTTTTAGCCATCTGCAGGTACTCTAAATTCTTGTGGTCGGTAAAAACCAAGATGGGATGTGCCGCTCCTTCGAGAAGATACCGCCATTCTTCCAGGGTGGACTTGATAGCGAGTAGCTCTCTATCCCCAACGTCATAGTTTCTCTCGGGTGGAGCACGTTTCCGAGAGAAAAAGGCGATGGGGTGGAGTAGGGCTTTTGGACCCTGTCTTCTCTGCAAGAGGACCGCCGCGAATGCGGTCTCCGAAGCGTCCACTTCTAGGATGTAGGGCAGTGCTGGGTCAGGGTGCATCAGAATGGGAGCAGAGGTGAACAGTTTCTTCAGAGACTGGAAAGCTGCCTGTGCCTCTGTGGACCAGACAAAGCGGACGTTCTGCTTAGTAAGCTGCGTTATGGGAGCAATGACTGCTGAAAATTCCTGGATAAACTTTCTATAAAAGTTTGCAAAGCCTATGAAGCGCTGCACCCCTCTTTTATCCACTGACGCTGGCCAGTCAAGGATGGCTGTAACCTTCTGCGGATCCATGGTGGTGCCCTTCGTCCAAATGTGAAATCCTAAGAAGGAAATGACGCACACTCGAAGGAGCACTTCTCTGCCTTTGCGTACAGTCCGTGTTCTCGTAGGCGGCTAAGTACGCATTTCACATGCCTGCGGTGTTCCTCTAGGGAGGGGGAGAAGATAAGGATGTCATGGAGATAGACGACCACAAACAGGTCAAGGTAGTCTCTGAAAACATCATTGATCAGATGCTGGAAGGTCGCTGGGGCATTGCAGAGCCCAAATGGCATAACTAAGTACTCAAAATGGTCAAAGCGGGTCCGAAAGGCCGTCTTCCACTCATCCCCCTCCTGTATACGTATCAGGTTATAAACTCAGCGGAGGTCTAATTTGGTGAACACTATGGCTCAGCCAAGTCTTTGAAAAAGTTCCGGAACTAAGGGCAATGGGGTACCGTTTTTTTATGGTGACCTTGTTGAGGTCCCAATAATCAATACAAGGTCTGAGTGAATGGTCTTTTTTTTCCACGAAGAATATCCCCACTCCAGCGGGTGACGTGGAGGGCTGGATGAAGCCCTTTTCCAAGTTCTCGTCCAGGTAGACTTTGAGAGCCACTAACTCCAAATGGGACTTCAGCCCCTGGCAGCAGGTCAATAGGGCAATCGTATGACCTGTGCGGAGGTAGGGTGTCAGCCCCCTTCTTGCTAAAGAGGTCTAGATAGTCATGGTAGATTTTTGGAACCACTGAGCGGGTTTCCAGATCAGGGTCTGAGTCCATGCTAAGAAGAACTGGGGGATCTTGCGGAGACTTCGGCAGGCAGTGGTTGAGGCAATAAGGTGACGGGAACTGCACTTCCCCAGTGTTCCAATTGATCAAAGGGCAGTGGGCCCAGAACCAGGGTAGGCCAAGGATTACCGGGAATAAAGGGGAGGTGATGATGTCCAACAGTAAAAATTTTGTATGACCCCCTGTCGTGCTGGCAGAGAGAGGGAGCATTTCATGGGTCACTGTGCCAGACTTAAGAGTCGACCCATCAGCCTTGGTTCGGAGCGGGATGCGATGCTGGGGGGCAAAAGCAAGGTCCAAAAAGCAACTGCAGGCTCCTGTATCCAGAATGGCTGGGACTTGCATGCTTCCTCCGGGGTGGGACTTGGTGTTAGGTAGAGATAGCACATCCCCTGTGACTGGGGTAAGGCCCTTATCAGCCTTAGCGGGGCAGTTCTGTACCAGATGTCCTTATTCCCCACAGTACAGGCACAAGGTGAGGGTCATGCACCTCTGTTGCCCTTCAGGTGACAGGGAAGGGGGGAGATGCTCACACTGCAGTGGTTCCAGGTGTCCATGTGGAGAGGAGGAGGTCATGGTTGAACTGGGAGCCAGGAAGCTGGGTATCTCCAGAGTGGGCCGCGGGGGTGCCACAGCCCTCTCTGCTCTGTGTTCCCGCAGGCGGTGGTCAATTTGGATGGCCAAATTGACTAGCGCGTCCAACACTATCAATATGTATGTCTTTGTGAGGTGAATTGGCTGTGGCGTATTCCGACCAGGCTAAGTGTATGTATTGCTGGAAGTCAAAGTTGTTGTGAAGGTATTGTGGGAAGCGCTATAGGTGGAGGTTTGGTCGTGACAGAGAATCCTGAAAAGAAATCGACACAAGGGAATGGTCTGAGATTCCAATCTTGTGGATCTCCGTTTCCTTTATTAGGGGTATCAGAGTTTCTGTACAGAATAGGTAGTCAATTCTGGTGAGGACATTGTGCGGGTTGGAGTAGAAAGTAAACTCTTTGTCTGAGGGGTGTAGGAGACGCCAAAGGTTAGTCATATGCAAGGATTCCATGGTGGATGCTAAAAGTGTTGGTTCCAGGTTATTGGGTTATGAAGTGTCATTTTAGGGCTTGATCTATCATCCACTGCGTGGGAGATGGCGTTGAAATCACCTCCCACTATATGGGGAATGTGAGGCGATTTCATCAGACTGGTAGTCAGTTCCTGAATGAGGACCCAGGGCAATTGGGGGCATAAACATTAGAGATCAAGAGATCCTTACTGGACACACAAAGATGGACCATCAATATACGCCCTTGAATGTCTGAATCTACTGAGAGTACTTCACAAGGGAGCTTTTTGTGTATTAATATGACGACCCCAGCCTTACGGCCGATTGCATCAGACCCTAGCACTGTTCCCACCCAGGGCTTTCTCAGGTGGTGCAGGTCAGATTGCTTCAGGTGGGTCTCCTGAAGGAGAGCAATATCAGTTTTTAATCTCTTAATGTGCCTCAAGATCTTAATACGTTTAATAGGGGACCTAAGGCATTTTACATTCCATGATACACATCTCATATGGGGAGTGGAGTATTAGCGTTTGGAGCAAGATGTGGAGGTGAGGGGTAGTAGCCCAATGTAAATGTAAGGAGAAGAAGTAAAGAGCACTGAAGTTGATGACTGGAGAACCCATATAGATGTCTACGTGTGTGCAGGCAGGTGAATAGGGGAGTGAGAGGGAGATTGAAGGGGGAGTCTGTAATGTATAATAAATCTGCAATATTAAACATATAAATCAAACACATCAAAACATACCAGAGCTTCGCTTTTTTCCGCATGGGTTCGCTGACAGTAATTGCTCCCTACCACCAGCCATGGGACATAGTCGAGATGATGCCTGTGAAAAGGCCTGGCAGTCACAAGTAGTATGGCTTGAAGTGTCGGGTGACGGGTGGTGAGTAGAGACTGCCTGATATATAGCGCGTGTGAAAAAAAGACAAAAGAAAACACAGCAAGTTGAAAAAAGTGTTCAAAAAGTAGTTGGAACTGAAACAAACCAAAGTATGCCCCTCATAGGAGTAGCCAGGGGACCATTCGAGGGAGTTCCTAGAGGCACGTTGTAGGTGTTAAAGTCCTCGATCAAATGAGCCTTTAGGAGCTGGAGAAAAAGCGATAACGTAGTAGGAGGGCAGTCCAAGTCAGCGGGGTTCCTCCGCATAGAGGGACCCGGATGGTTTAAGGCGTTCGGGTGAATCCTTCCTCGGGCTGCATTGGTCGAGAGATCTGGGTATTGGGGACGTCTTGTGTGGTACATTGGAGTGTTGATTGGTGCTTGTAGAGTGAAGGAATTTTTCCACATCTTGGGGATTGTGGAAAGTGAGTTGTTCTCCGCTAGGAGACCTGAGACGGAGGATAGCTGGAGAGGCCAGGGTGAATTTCATCTGACGCTGGTGTAAGATTGTGCACACTTGTTGAAACGCTTTCCTTTTTTTTGACACTTCAAGGGAGTAGTCCGCAAAGATTAAAATTTTTACACGTCAATATGAAGTGACTTCGTTTGTCTATATCTCTGCATTATATCGGCTTTGTCTGCGTAGTTCAAGTATTTGGCAAAGATGGTCCGGAGTGGCCCGCGTTCAGATTGCATGCTCCCAATGCGGTGGGCTCTTTCCACCATGCAAGGCCTTGGTAGGCCCAGAGCCTCCGGTATACGCTTCGCACAGAACTCCATTAGGGCTGATGGTTGAAGGGACTCAAGCACCCCTACAAAGAGTAGGTTGCTCCTTCTCGACCTATTCTCAAGGTCATCATGTTTCTGAAGGACATATTGATTAGTTTTGATTTGGGCTTGCTCAGCCGCCTGTGTCTGGTAGAGTTCCTCTTCAATGCTGGCGATTCTGTTTTCTGCCTCATTGATGCTGGCCTTGTGTTGCTGTAATTGTGGGTGCCAGGAACGCAGCCACAGCTTGGGCAATCCCGTCATGTGAGTCTGAGTCACTTGTGTGAGAGGAGGGGGTGGATTGGTTGCTCACCTCCATTGCCGGCGCGATCGCCGTGTAGGCCGCATCCCCGGCCTCGATTTTCGGCGGGGCCGGCGTCACTCACGGTCCGCCTTTTCCTAGATACCACTCCATCGATGTGTAAAGGGGGGGTGCTGCAGGTGTTGTCCGGGCAGTGATGGGTGCCTGGGGGGTGATCTGAGCAGACTTTAAACGCTGATTTTCGGCCGTGGAGCGGGAGCTAGCGTGGAGTGCTGCAACTCCATACGGCGCTGGAACTGGAAGTCCATTTCTGGGCTCTTAAAAAGCCCCCATCATCAGGGTTAGAATAAACATAGGGTCATCACTATATAAATTCAATAATAATCTGAATAGTAAAACATATCATTTCAGTTCATCATTTGGGTTAAAAAACAGTTATAATAAAAATAATAATTACATCCTAATCAAAATATGGACCTAATGAGAATAAATATATGAGTAATATGCAGAAATTCATATGTGTATAACTTAAGCCACAAGCTATACAATCTGAATATAGAATGGCTGAACAATCCCTCCAGCCTCACGAACGCCACCCATTTGCTGGGAGCTATTCATATAATTTTTAAATACATTTCCATGGTTTCTCTCATAATATACAAATCCTCCTGTGAAATCAACTATGTATATTTTTTACATATGCCTGGGCTAGTGAAATTAAGGCTATTCAGTGACACACTGTCTTGGAACTAATAAACAGCACATGAGTCAGCGGAGAAAGAACCACATACATTGATGATCCATAAGGAAGGCGTACCCTTACATTGTTGATCAGTGGAGAAAGATCTCCTTACATGGTGGCTAGTGGGAACATTGCCAACTTACATTGGTGGTCCATGAAAAAGGGCTTCCTTACCTTGGTAATTAGTGAAATATGCCCTTACATTAGTGATTTGTTCCATTGACTGGAACACTAAACTATCTGGAAAGTTTTTAAAGTAGTTCTAAAGGCTGAAGATTTTTCACCTTAATGCATTCTATGCATCAAGGTGAAAAACCTTTTGTGCTGCAGCTCCCTCCCAGACCCCCCTTTTTTCTTACCTCCAGCAACATGCATGAGCACAGCAACTCCTACCACTGTCACCCTCCTCATTGAACAGAATGATAGTCAATCAAAAACTGTGACACTGTAGCTGGGGACTGGGCCGAGTCCCACTATCTGTGTAGCAAGCAGCATTGGTGCCCCATGGAAAGCGTCTAAGAGGAGGGCCTGGAGCACCAGTGGTGGACCCCAGAAGAAGAGGATCGGAGCTGCTCTGTGCAAAACGATTGCATAGGCATGTTTGTTATTTTAATTTAAAAAAAAAATAAGGCTTTATTAACACTTCAATTGATTAATAGATAAACACATTGATAATAGTGTGTGATGAGAGTGTATTACTTGTTAACAGTTCATCTTACAAATTGACAAGTATATTATATATAATAATTGTGAAAACTGGGTTATCTAACTTCTCAGCATGTGGAACATCAAAACACATAAGACACCAAACACAGAGCCTTGTATAAGGTATATGGGCGGTCTTCAGTTTGACATTTCTTTTATAAGAAGGGGTGGGGACACCTGGTGACATAAATGAGTGACCAGCCACCTCTGACAATCAATGATGTCAGAAGGGGGCGGGGTGGCTTGGTTACGTCACTGTATGGCCCCGACCTTACCTATAAAATAAATGTCAAACTGCAGACCGCCCATTCTGGGAGACACCTCTGGACGGCATGGCTGCGGCAGCGGGAGAGCGGCGGTGATGAAAGAACAAGGTAGAAGAGGATGAAGATTGAAGATGAAGAGAGGAAGGAAGAAGACCAAAAGAAGAAGCAGAAGACCAGAATAAGGACCGGGGCAGGAGAAGATGGAGGAAGAAAGAAGAAAGAAAGAAGAAGAGCTATTTTACACAATAAAGGACTTGTAAAAAACTGCCTCTTGTTTTTTGTACCACTATACTCCTTTTTTGGTGAATACCCATTCACATGGGGGGGTCGGGATCTGGGGGCCCCCTTATTAAAAAGGGCTTCCAGATTCTGATAAGCCCCCCGCCCGCAGACCCCCACAGCCACCGGCAAGGGTTGTGGGGATGTGGCCCTTCTCCCCATCAACATGGGGACAAGGTGCTTTGGGGGACCTCAAAGCACCCTCCCCATGTTGAGGGCATGTGGCCTGGTATGCTCATACCCAACCCCTCCTGCCATGCCAGTGCTGTGTGCTCGGATAAGGGTCTGGTTTTGATTTTGGAGGGACCCCTTACGCCATTTTTAAAAAAAATGTTGGCACGGGGTTCCCCTGAAGGGCCTGGTTTGGATTTTGGGGGGCCCTCATGTCATTTTATTAAAATTTTGGCGCGGGGTTACGCTTAAAATCCATACCAGACCTGAAGAGCCAGGTTTGGATTTTGGGGGGACCCCCACACAATTTTTTTTTCATTTTGGTGCTGGCCCTGCTGTTGTAAATTATTTTAAAAATTTTGATGACATGTCCCATTTAACCACTTCCTTATTGGGCACTTAAACCCCCCTCCTGCCCGGACCAATTTTCAGTTTTCAGCGATGTCGCTCTTTGAATGACAATTGCGCGGTCATGCAACGTTATACCCAAACAAAATTGGCGTCCTTTTTTCCCCACAAATAGAGCTTTCTTTTGGTGGTATTTGATCACCTCTGTGTCATTTCTGATTGCCGCTATAAACAAAAAAAGAGCGACAATTTTGAAAAAAAAAACAATATTTTTTACTTTTTGCTATAATAAATATCCAAAATAAAAAAATTAAAAAACAAATGTATTCATCAGTTTTGGCCGATATATATTCTTCTACATATTTTTGGTTAAAAAAATTGCAATCAGCGTTTATTGATTGGGTTGCGCAAAAGTTATAGCGCCTAAGAACTATGGACATTGATTTATGGCGTTTTTATTTATTTTATTTTTTTACTGGTAATGGCGGCGATCTGCGATTTTTATCGGTACTGCGATATCGGGGCGGACATGTCGGACGTTTTTGACATTTTTTTGGGACCAATGACATTTATACAGCGATCAGAAATTTAAATGTCCACTGATTACTGTATAAAGTAAGGGGGGCATAACAGATCTAACTGATCCCAGTGACAGGGATCAGTAGATCTGGCATGCCCCCCTCACAGAACGGGGAACCGCCGTGTTTACCTCGGCGGTTCCCCGTTCCTCCTGTCTGTAAGGAGATCGCGGGTCTCCGGCGGACATCGGGTCCGCTCGACCCGCGGGCACGCTCCCGCAGTGTGCGGCGGCACGTGCACGTGCTGCTCGCGCCCGCGGGAGCGCGCCCAGCACGAGCCAAATGGGAGGACGTCCTCCCGGCATTTTAGAGCCGCGCTGTAGCCGTCATTCGGCTATAGCGCGGATAGGAGGTGGTTAAACAGGTGCTGAAAAATTGGGCCTTGGGTGTTGGCAGTGCCAGAACACTGTAACCCATTGCAGTACTCTTGTTAGGTGCAGGAACGGGCCCTGCTGTTGTAAATTAGTTTAAAAATTGTGATGACATGCCCCATTCAATCAGGTGTTGAAAAATTGGGTCTTGGGTGTTGGCGGTACCAGAACACTGTAACCCCTTGCGGTAGTCTTGTTGGGGGCAGGAACGGGCACTGCTGTTGTAAATTAGTTTAAAAATTGTGATGACATGCCCCTGTAAACCAGGTGCAGAAAAATTGGGCCTTGGGTGTTGGCGGTGCCAGAACTCTGTAACCTCTTGGAGTATTCTTGTTGGGCGCAGGAACGGGCGCTGCTATTGTAAATTAGTTTAAAAATTGTGATGACATGCCCCGTTCAAACAGGTGCCGAAAAATTGGGCCTTGGGTGTTGGTGGTGCTAGAACACTGTAAACCGTTGCAGTACGCTTGTTGGGCACAGGAACGGGATCTGCTGTTGTAAATTAGTTTAAAAATTGTGATGACATGCCCCATTCAAACAGGTGCAGAAAAATTGGGCCTTGGGTGTTGATGGTGCCAGAACACTGTAACCCCTTGCAGTACTCTTGTTGGGTGCAGGAATGGGCCTTACTGTTGTAAATTAGTTTAAAAATTGGGATGACATGCCCCATTCAAACAGGTGCAGAAAAATTGGGCCTTGGGTGTTGGCGGTGACAGAACACTGTAACCCCTTGCAGTACTCTTGTTGGGCGCAGGAATGGGCCCTGCTGTTGTAAATTAGTTTAAAAATTGTGATGACATGCCCCATTCAAACAGGTGCAGAAAAATTGGGCTTTGCGTGTTGGCGGTGACAAAACACTGTAACCCCTTGCAGTACTCTTGTTGGGTGCAGGAATGGACCCCGCTTTTGTAAATTAGTTTAAAAATTGTGATGACATGCCCTATTCAAACAGGTGCCGAAAAATTGGGCCTTGGGTGTTGGCGGTGCCAGAACACTATAACTCCTTGCAGTACTCTTGTTGGCTGCAGGAACGGGCCCTGCTGTTGTAAGTTAATTTAAAAATTGTTATGACATGCCCCATTCAAACAGGTGCCAAAAAATTAGGCCTTGGGTGTTGGCGGTGCCAGAACAATGTAACCCCTTGCAGTACTCTTGGTGGGCGCAGGAACATGCCCTGCTGTTGTAAATTAGTTTAAAAATCGTGATGACAGGTAATGGCAGGTGCCGAAAAATCGGGCCTTGGGTGTTGGCAGTGCCAGAACACTGTAACCCCTTGCAGTACTCTTGTTGGGCGCAGGAACGGGACAGGCTGTTGTAAATTAGTTTAAAAATTGTTATGGCATGCCCCTGTAAACCAGGTGCAGAAAAATAGGATCTTGGGTGTTAGTGGTGCCCTAAATACAGGCTATCATTCTAGATTATGGACAGGATGAATAGCAGCAGTGGCAGTCTTAAAGGGATCCCAGATCCCTAGCAAATTTAGTCAGTTGCGACAGAATAGGGGCTTGATAGCTGCTGATCCAGGACTGATTCATTTTTTATAAAAGTGAGCCTGTGAACCGAGTCTGTGCACAGGCGCACTCTTTGATCGGCTACAAACCCTCCAGCAGCACTGAATGTCCTTTCAGAAAGCACACTAGATGCAGGACAGGCCATTAGCTCAATTGCATATTCAGCAAGTTCCAACCAGTGGTCCATCCTCAAGACCCAGAAACTCAGTGGATGCTCAGTCGCAAAGATCTCCAAGTCTGCCCCTAGATATTCCTGCACCATATTATGCAGACACTGATGATGATTGCTTGAACCTATCAGGCCTGGGCGCTGAAGACTGAGGTCAGTCGACCACCTTCTCCACCGTTTTGCCTCTGAACGACCAAAGCTTCAGAAACACGTTGTTCAACACCAGGACATGGTATCCTCCCAGGGTCTGGAAAGGCATTGCCCAAACTTTTCTTCAAGGTATCCTGAAGATGTTTCATCCTCTGCTCCCTCTGTGATGGCAGGAAGAGCTCTGCAACTTCACCCTTGTAACGTTGATCAAGAAGGGTTGCCAGCCAGTAATGATCCCTCTCCTTGATACCACAAATCCTAGGGTCTTTTTGCAGGCTTTTCAGAATCAGAGAGCCCATGCAGCATAAGTTTGAGGAGGCATGAGAGTCCTCTGGGTCACTGAGGATGACATTATCAGGAACTACTTCCTCCCAGCCATGTACAACTCCTTGGGTTTCTGGGGACTGAAACACATGATCCCTTGAAGACTGCTGCATGTTATCCTCCACATCCATGCTGACGCAATCCTCCTCCTCCTCCTGTGTGTTCTCTCTGCATAAAGGGGGCCTTGAGAGGAAAGGAAGTCCTCCTCTTCCTCCTGTCCATGATTCCACGAAGCATTTGCTCCAGAAGGAATATTAGAGGGACAGTGTCACTGATGCATGCATTGTCGCTGCTCACCATCCTTGTGGCCCCCTCAAATGGTGACAGGACAGTGCATGCATCCTTGATCAGTAGCCACTGATGAGATGAAAAGAAGCCATGCTCCCCTGAGCTTGTCCTGGTGCTTTGCTCACAGAGGTACTCATTGATGGTCCTCTGCTTTGCGTGCAGCCACTGCAGCATTGCCAATGTTGAGTTTAAGCTGGTGGACATGTTACAAATGAGGCAGTTGGTGGGCAGGTTGAATTCCCTCTGAATGTCAGCCAGCCAAGCACTGGCATTGTATGAACACCGGAAATGACCACAGACGTTTCTGGCCTGCCTCAAGATATCTGGTAAGCCTGGGTACCTGGTCAAGAAATGCTGCACCACCAAATTCAAGAGGTGTGCCAAGCATGGAACATGTGTCAAGTGTCCCTGTCGGAGGACAGAGAGAAGGTTGGTGCCATTGTCGCATACAACCATTCCTGGCTTAGTTATCCAGTGCGTCGTGAAGGAAAGGTAACGTCCTTGACCGTGCCTGCTGGACCAGGAGTCAGCGATAATATGAACCCTGCTGCTGACCGCCCTAACAAGGCCAAAACATTGCCTTCCACATGATGGTAGAGAGCTGGAATGGCCTTACGTGAAAAGAAATTTCTTTTGGGAACCTGCCACTGTGGGATAGCACATTCCACAAATTCACAAAAGGGGGCGTCTACCAGCTGAAAAGGCAGCAGTTGGAGTGCTAGCATTTTGGCCAAGCTAGCATCAAGACGCTGAGCATGTGGATGGCTGGGACAGTATTTTTTTTTATGGTTCAGCAACTGGGGTAGGGGTATTTGCCTGCTTAATTCACCTGATGATATACTGCTAGCAGATTGGTTGCAAGTACTTGTGGCACGCATTGCTAGACCTTCATTCCTCTCAGTGCAGGCTTTGGTAAGGACTGGAGGTATAGAAGGGGTTGAGATCCCTGATGAGGAGCAAGGAGAAGTCCGCCTTGCTTTCTGGTGTGGGTTTTTCATATGTCTTGTCAAGACAGTAGTGCCCAAGCAGCTGGAGTTCTGGCCGCGCTTGACCCACTTCAGACATAGATTGCAAATGGCAAGGTGCGATCTACTGCACATGTGTTGAAAAATGCCCACACCAAATAACTTTTCAAAGTCAGCGCCCTGCACCTGTGGAGCTTTGTGGTCTGATGCAATTGGGTGGCTGCCTTTAAGCTGGCCCCTGGAGGACATCCTGCCTCATTGGAGTTGTGCCTCCTCCTCCTCCTCCTCACTTTCCTCCTCTCTTCTCTCAGATACCCAAGTACAGTCCATGTCCTTATCATCCCCTCCCTCCTCGTCACTAGAGCAAACTTGGCAGTATGCTGCAGCTGGGGGAACATGACTGCTAGTTTCTTGTCCTTCTGAGGCACCCCCTGTCTCTAGCCTCGAGCTACTCCCTTCCTCAACCTGGAAACCAACATCGAAGCCTTTAAATTGCTGCGCATCCTCCATCAGCATGTAACTGACACTATGGTCGAATAATTCTGATGACTCCTCCGTGCATGATGGTGGAGCTACAGAAGGAGTAACTGTGAACAAGGATTCAGTGGAATAGCCCGCTTTGCCAGCTGCATTGGAAAACAAACTTGTATGAGCCTGGGTGACGGAGGATGAGGACAGCTTAGTTATCCACTCCACCAACTGTTCTGCATGTCGTGGCTCAATAGCACGGCCAACAGCATAAAAAAAGGAGAAGCGTGACCCGCCTGCAAAGGATGCACCATGTCCACCACCACCACTTTTCACTGAAGACACAGAGGCTGCTTGCCCTCTTTTAGTGGCCTGAGAGTGTCTGTCCCTCCTTTTTGGCCTTCCTGACATGATGGGGATTTTTTTTAACACCACACTACACTGTATTATATACCGTACACCCCTGAATGCACTGATATATAGTGTACACTCAATACACTGTGTGTGTGTGTGTGTATATAAAAAAAAAAACTAGACTGCATATATATATATATATATATATATATATTCTTTCACTGTGTGAACGGACGCAATATACTATACACTGAATTAGCTGTATATAGTCTACACTAAAGGCATTCCATTATATATATATATATATATATATACACTAGGAGGGTATATATATATATATATATTCTTGCACTGCCTGCACTAACTGACTGTATATAGATTGCTCTATCTATCTATCTATCTATCTATCTATCTATCTATCTATCTATCTATCTATCTATCTATCTATCTATCTATCTATCTAATATGTTTTTCACAATACACACTCACAGCTAGCTACACTAAACTGCCTGCACGCCGCTACCTAAGCTCACTGTCTCTCTATCCACGTTTAGTTCACTACATAGAGCCGCTGTACAAGCGGCTTTATATAGTGTGGGGCATTGATTGAGGCTGCTGATCATTGATTGGCTAAAGGCACCCTGCCTTTAGCCAATCATATCTCTCACAGCAGAGTGCTCTGTGATTGGCCAAAGCATGCAGGTCATGTGCATGCTTTGGCCAATCTGCAGGCGGCATTTCCCCCACCATTGGAATGCATTATGGGGTGCTTGAAGTTCCCGCGAACGCCCCATAATGTTTGGAATGCGCCGAACATGCGAACCATTTTAAAGAATTTCATCGCAAAGTTCCTTCTGAAATGACGTTTTATGGTATAGAAAATGCTACAGGACATTGGAGAGGAGAAAATAAGACAACGAAAGTCTCCCAGATGGAAACCCGATAGATTTATCTTTTAAATACTTTACATCCAGTTGGGATGAATGTTGAAATAGATCTTAATTGTTTCATTACAGATTTTTAAATGACAATTCCAACCCCCCCCCCCCTTCTTCTCCACCTCCCCTTCATTTGTGCCTGTCGTGGGCCTATATCTTATAATTGATTCTCCATTTTACACACATTTAATCATACATAATTATGTTTCTCTTAATGCATAATATTTATATTCCCCTATTTTCAAGGGCATATTTAGAGATGCATATTAATCTTGGCTTTAGTATAAAACATAACATTTAAATTGGGAATGTGTTTAAATCTCCTATGGACAAGTTTAGGAGTGGATATTAGTTTTTATCACATATAGTGACTGATTTTAAACACTCATACAGGATATTTAACCACTGTATCACATATATAAGTGTACCCCCTAGTCATGTCTAAATATGTATTTTTGGTTTTAGCTGATGTGTCCTGCTGCGATTCCTAGACATACCCCCCTCGTTTCTTAATGTATTTATATTAGGCTTCATTGATGTTAGAATATTTTTCATACTTTTATAACTTGGTGCATCCATTTTTCACTGTCATCCTATATTTTAGTGGTGACCTACAATAATATGGCGGCCGTAGTTCAAATACACACGACCACAATAACATGGCTGCCGTATATACACATATAATTGTTATTTATTTATTCGGTTTTTTTTCGTAGTTTGAGTTGTTTTTCCAGATTTTCCTGGTTTCCCCTGTCTAAGCCTTATCGACACAAGCGCTCGGTAGGATCATTTAAATATATCTGGCATATATCGCTGTGATACACCTTCGATCCATATCAGCGGAGCTTTTGGACCACGCAAAAATGGCGACAATACCTCCTAATTAATTACACCTTTGGTTTTCACGATATAATGCCGTGAGTGTACTAAGATGGCACCACTCCAGTAGACATCCGATGACGAAACGCGCAGGGAGGTACCATACATGCTGACGTCACTCTTGGCAGACCGTTCGTTCGCTGTTGGAATGCAGACAACATGGCGGTGGAAATTTTTATCTTTGCCTGGATGTACTTTTTAAATGTGAGTGCAATAGTTTTAGGTCATAAATAAAAAGTCTTTTAACCACTTCAATAACGGGCACTTAGAACACTTCCCGTCAACACCAATTTTCAGCTTTCAGTGCTGTTGCGATTTGAATGAGAATTGCGCGGTCGAGCGACGCTGTACCCAAACAAAGTTTTTATCATTTAGTTCCCACAAATAGAGCTTTCTTTTGGTGGTATTTGATCACCCCTGCGTTTTTTATTTTTTGCGCTATAAAAAAAAAGACCGAAAATTTTGAAAAAAAAAAACATTTTCTTTGTTTCTGTCACAAAAGTTTGTATAAAGTACATTTTCTACTTCACTGACGGGCACTGATGTGGCTACACTGATGGGCACTGATGAGGCTACACTGACAGGCACTGATGAGGCAGTACAGATTGGCACTGATGAGGTGGCACTGATAAGGTTGCACTGATGATGGGGCACATATGCAGCACTGATGGGCAGCACTGACAAGCAACACTGACGGGCACTGATACGTGGCACTGATAAGCGACACTGATGGACACTCATAGGCGGCACTGATTAGTGGCACTGGGCACTGATGGCCATTAATAGGTGCCACTTTTAGGTGGCACAGGTGGGCACTGATAGGTGGCACAGGTGGGCACAGTGGGGCACTTATAGGTGGCAGTGGTGGGCACTGGTGCAACAAGCACTGTTAGGGATGACACTGGCAGGCATCATGCATGGGCACAGTGCCATCCCTACAGTGCACAATATTGCCCTTACCTGGTGGTCTAGTGGGGGCTCCCTGGTGGTCCTGGGCGGCCTCTGTGGTCCTTCCCTGGTGGTCCTGGGTGGCCTCTTTGTGATGTCCGGGGGGGCTCCATGGTGGTCCTGGGCAGGCTCCCTGGTGGTCCAGTGGGATGATCCTGAGGGTGGCTGCGCTGATAAACATTCAGTGCAGCCCCCCCTCATCAGGCGAGCAGCCGATCGGCTCTCCGCTGCTCAGGTCTGCAGACCTGAGCAGAGGAAAAGCCAATAAACGGCTCTTCCTATTTACACTGTGATCAGCCGTGATTGGTCGGTAATGCGGTGGGTCAGAGTGACCCACGGCACCACCGATCGCCGCGATGCGCACCCCCAGGGGCGCGCGATCGCGGATTTTCCTGAGGACGTCAATAGACGTCCAGTCAGGATAATGAACCCCCTGCCTGGACGTCATTTGTCTATACGCCGGGCGGGAAGTGGTTAAACATATTACACGAGATACAGTGCCCTATTCTCTTCATGCCTGTGATGGGGAAGACCTTGGCTCAAATTTGAGACTGTACTTTTTTGCCTGCACCCCCTAGTGGGGACCGTGATCTGGTGAGTGTTGTGGGCATTGGGGAGCACGGAGCACAGAGTGGATCACGAGTGGAGTGAATTTGTAATCACCTTAACAAATACTTGGAAGACCTTCGTAATAGAACCTACTAACAAATTACTCCAAGTTTTAAAGGAAATTGCAAACCGACTGTTATATCACGGATGATTGCACAGCACTTTGCACTTTTATATAGCTTTGTTGTACAACTTGATGTATGGTTTATGAAGTTTTTTGCACAGCACTGAGCACTTTTTACCTGTTTATATATGAATTTGATATATTGCACAGTTCAGCATTTATTACACAGCTACCTCAAGTATTTCATATATATGTTTAAGTTTATTATTGAGGGTATCTTTATTTGACCCACACACATGTATCTCACCGGTTCAAAGGTAGGAGGGGATGTATATATATCTTTCATTTGATTTTCATTTGATTTTTATTTATACATTTTCATATATTTTGTATGTATTTATTTTTACTGGTTTGACATCCACCCAATTTTTTACCAAGTTTGGAAGTGATTGCTATTTATAAGCAGGGTCTTAGTATACAAGGGGAGCATATTCATACTGAACGTTATAGTAACACTCTGTGGACCCCATGATTGTTTTTGAAAATTCTTCATCTTAGCACCTATTAGAACACCTGACATTTACAACACAGAGCAGCGCCAATCACCACCAATAATTCATTAATTTATCTTGAAAGCTGCACCTGGGTGAAGTTTTCCGGTGGAGGTAGCAGCTCTAACAGCAACTGAGTATTCCTATCCATTCACGCAGAACACTCTCACATTATAAAAAACACCAGTCGATCCTGACAGAACATCTCACATATGTTTTAGAGATGAGAAGATGGGAAGGTGTTGCTCCTTTATACATACAGCGATTGAGCATTGTCACTTTAGGATAATAAGTGTGCCACTGGCAGGATCACTGGTTCCAAATTAAAGAATAAAAAAGCCTGATAAACTAAAGCAGCCACAACATCTAAGGGTGGGTAAGCTGCAGTACATTACTTAAGACACACACGGGCCGAATATTGGCCGGTATCAGCCGGTTCAACAGGAACTATCTGACATTCGGCCAGTGTGTACAGCAGCCTGTCCAACAGAAGACGGTCTGATGACTGGCTTCTGTGGAACAGGCATGCTGGGAATCCAGCATCGGAGCAGCACTGGCAGCCAATGGCTGGGGGCGCTGATCAGTGTGTTCTGGTGGGGGGAACCCCCCCCAATCAGTACACAAAGGCACAGGGGGAGATTGCCACACTACCATCACTAGTACTGCGATCTCTCAGTTTTTCTTCACTTAGCCCGCTGGGTTGAATGAAAAAAAAACTTCTAGTGTGTCCCTAGCTTTATTGTTGCTGGGTTTAGATAAACTTTAGTGGGATGGCTTTTTCATCTGAGTCTATAAAAGATGCAAACTAAGACCACATAGAAAAAATCTTAAAAAATATCAAAATAAGTACTGTATAAATCAATTCAAGTCACAGCTGGAAGCCAGGTTATTAAGTACCTACACTGGACATGTTTTATTTGTGAACTGATTATAGTTGATGTAATATCTCAGTTTTATAATTGTGGACAGAATTTATTGTATGCTTTGCTTGACAGAAAAACTGCAAAGGCAAAGCAATCAAATTCTTCAACCTCTAAATGAAGTTTCTTTTTCATAATCTCAAAATGTGTGTGTTACCCAATGCAATCTTGAAAGATCTATCCTTTTTATATAGGTGTTATTGTGTAAATGTATTTTCAAACATAGAGAACAAGCAAAAAAGTACAAACTACATTTTTTCAAACGTACTGACTTAGCTAGGTAAAAAGAACAAATGATTCAGTAGATGTTTATTACCAAGTGGAGTATTACTGAAATCAGTTTCCATTTTTACTGATTAATCTTGTTCTTATGACAACCATTACAAGAACTAGAAATCAAAATAAATAACACAAGTAAACAATTTTATGTGGGCAGTAGAGTCTTTGTACATTGATATAAATTGAAACTTATGAGTAATGTGCATATTTTACTAATTATCAAGCACATGTAGTAATATTTTGTTTCTTTCAACTGTATATAATCATGCTCCAAAAATGTAATCTTAGTCTCTGCAACATGTTTTTTAATACTGTCTATTTAAAATAGTCAATTACCCCTGAATGTTATTTTTTTTATGGCACATTATACTTATTACCATTTGGAACTCTATTATGTGGGACTTTAGTGTGTATACTAATTTATCTACATATACATAACCTATCTTTCTAACATCTATTTCTAAATTTAACTTTGCAAAACATTAGATATTCTGAATGGCAATACAAATGGAAGGCTGCTGCCAAAAGTCTCAGTTATGTGTTAACATTGGAAAACTGCTATAAGGCACTGTATGGGTGACATTTAGTCTGAGACTGGTTTTCTGTAGCTGCCAGGACAATGGCACCATATTGCTTGGTTAAAGTGTTACTAAACCCACAACAGTAAAACCTGTCTGTAAATGCAGAATAGCATGCTTGTTATACTCACTGTGGAATTTAAGGGGTTAATCCTCTGTATTGTGTAAAAAGACTCTTTGATCCTATATGGACAGATCCTTCCCCTCCTGCAGGGTCTTTCTTGGCAAGGCCAGATAATACACAGTCAGAGTAGTAAAGCTGCATATGATCCGTTTGGTCTCTATTGCTGGAGAGAATATTTCATTATTGAGCTGAGCTTTCCAGGTCACATGATATTGACATCACACATGTGAGCATGTATACAGGTCCTAAATGACAGCCCAGTCCCTCCCTCCTACTATATGCCTAGTAACTAAAAAAGAACACAGTGGATGGGATGTCACATCTTGATTGATGATCCACCTCCCATAACAGCATGAGGACACAGGCTGTAGTGGAAATCTCCTTCTACCTGAACACTCAGCACTCAGCCAGACCCTGCAGTTTATCGTGGTATACAGATCAGCCAAAAAGAAATATAGTGGTAGTATTTTAATGTAAAAAGAAGGGGGGGGGCGGATGAACTATTTTCATATTACTTGGTTTAGTAACACTTTAAATTAAATAGATAAAAGGCAGTTGAATGTGGCAGAAAGATGTTAGCACTTATTTCACGTTGATTTCTTGCATTAGTAGGTCATTAATTGGTTTCTCATATTGTCTGAAATTATTTTTAAAATGTACCTGTACTTTTCCAATGCTACCAAGGCAATTGGTTAATTCTGATACCCTAATACATTGCTAGAGCACTGAAAAATATTCAGTAATTACAGTATAAGAAAACATGTGATACTCCCCCTACCATAAGTGCCTGAGTGTCCAGTTTCCAACCCAGAGAGCTGTCACGTAGGAGTGGGAGGATCATATATAGCTCTATGTAAGTTTTGACTTGCACAGGTCTGACTTCAGCAGATACAGATTAAATTATGCTTGATTGCTACTGGTAAGAATTAGAATGCTTTATTGAATAAAACCATTAAGGTCTTAGCAGGCTCCAGCAGAAAAAAACATAACATTTACCAACCTTGTGACTATGAGCTATCTAAAAATAAAAATGAACCTTTAGGCCTCATACACACGGATGTTTCTTAAAAAATCTGCATTTTTTGGCGTTATGCATCGGCGTTAGTGAGCGTTAGTGAGCGTCGGCGTCATTAGGCGTTTTTTAGAAAAAAATCATCCCTCTGCTATTTTTCAACCTAAAAACGTTGGGGTCAAAAAACACTGGTTAACACCGGTACAGTATTAGTTGGCATTAGTAGGCGTTAGTTGTCGTTTTGCTGTGTCAAAAAACGCCAAAACGTTACAGCCTCAGAACGCGCTGGCCGTGGGTTCTAGTTTCAGCTCACTAACACCGACGACATCTACAGCTCAAAAATGTCTGCGTTTTTATGGGGCCATTGACTAACTTGGAGAGCTGCAAAAAACGCCAGAAAACGCCGGCGTCAAAAAACGTCCGTGTGTATGAGGCCTTAAAAGAGAGTTAGAGACTAAATTCACCTTTAACCACTTACCAACCGGAAGGTTTTGCAGCTTTAGGACCAGAGCACTTTTTGCGATTCATCGCTGCGTCGCTTTGACTGACAATTGCGCGGTCGTGCGATGTTGTACCCAAACAAAATTTGCGTCCTTTTTTTCCCACAAATAGAGCTTTCTCTTGGTGGTATTTGATCGCCTCTGCGTCATTTCTTATCGCCGCTATAAACAAAAGAAGAGCAACCATTTTGCAAAAAAACCCAAATTTCTTACTTTTTGCTAAAATTCAAATCCAAAAAAAAATATAAAAAAACATTTTTTTTCACCGTTTTTGGCCGATTTATATAATTCCTCATATTTGCGATAAAAAAAATTGCAATCGGCGTTTATTGATTGGTTTGCGCAAAAGTGGCCGCGTTTACGGATGGTGAGAATTCATTTCTGGGGTTTTTATTTATTTTTTTTTTTTTACTAGTAATGGCGGCGATCTGCGATTTTTAGCGGTAATGCGATATTGGGGGGGACATGTCGGAACATTTTGACACTTTTTTGGGACCAATGACATTTATTCAGCGATCAGAAATTTAAATGTCCACTGATTACTGTATAAATGTCATTGGCAGTGAAGGGGTTAACCTGCAGGGGGAGAGCTAGGGGTTAATAGTGTTCCCTGGGTGTGTTCTTACTGTGGGGGGGTTGGGCTGACATGGGCATGGGAGAGATCTAACTGATCCCAGTGACAGGGATCAGTAGATCTCTCATGCCCCACTGACAGGGCGGGGAACCGCCGTGTTTACATCGGCGGTTCCCCGTTCTTTTCCCTGTAGCCGCTCATCGCGGCTCGCCGGCGGACATCGGGTCCGCCCGAGCCGCGGGCACACTCCCCAGGAGTGCGGCGGGGGCGCGCGCGCGTGCCCCCTGGTGGCCAAATGCGAATCGCCGCTTATTTACGGCGATTCGCGCAGGGCTCCCCGACTGCCGCCGTGAAAAGACGGCGCGCGGTCGGGAAGGTGTTAAAAAATAAATGCACATATTTTTGCAGGAAAAAAATGTGCAATTATCATTTTCTTTCACTCAGAAGTCTGCAAAGCATTACAACTGCCATCAGTGGATCGTGGTTGGAATGTCAGGCTCCTGCAGATTCCACCTTCAGCTTACTGCTCGTACCTTTGTGTGTGCTTTCAGTTAGAAGGTTGGAGGAAGTGTTAATTGACTACAAGTGTGCTGATTACCACACTCATAGTCCTTTCAAAAACTACAAGTTCATCTGCCAGAGTGGAAGATGACACCTTTAGTTTATTCATTCACAGATCAGTAAATGAAAGATACAGCTGTGCAGGTGGAGCGCCACACAGCCATGCCGATTTTCAATGTGTCAGCAGGAGAGAAGAACCCCTACACTGTCATGGGAGAGGGAGCTCTGGGGGTGGGAAGTGAGTGCTTGGGACCATGTTACATGTTACACCCTAAATAAGGGTGTATCATGTAACATGTTCCTAAACACTTGCCGACCAGCTGCCGTCGTTATACAGCGGCAGGTTGGCTCTCCTGCACGAACCGCCATAGGTGTACGTCGGTCCATGCATGGGAGACAGCGGGGGCACACATGCACGCTGCGCACCGCGGGAGCATGCCCGTGGGTCTTAGTGAACTTAATGTCTGCCAGCGACCTGCAATGGTGGTGTGCAGAGGCAGAACGGGGATCTTCCTATGTAAACAAGGCGGATTCCCGTTCTGCCAGATGACATGTCAGAGATCTTCTGTTTTCAGTGATCAGGAACAGCAATCTCTGTCATGTCCTTGGCAGCCCATCCAGTTAGAACACACCCAGGGAACACACTTAGCCCCTTGATTGCCCCTACTGTTAACACCTCCTTTGCCAGTGTCATTTATACATTGATCAGTGCATTCTTAGTAGTGGTGGTCCCCTGGTTCGAGTTGTGTTTGACTCGGACATCGGGGGTTCACCTGTTTAGCGAATCCCGAATGTTATGAGGCATTCGCGGGAAATTCGAGGGCCCCATAATGCAGTTAAATTGCGGGAAAATGACACTCGCTGATTGGCCAAAGCATGCACATGACCTGTATGGTTTGGTCAATCACAGAACTGCTGTGATTCGCCAAAGGCAGGGTGCCTGTGGCCAATCATAGATCAGGGGTTTCACTCCAAGCCCACACTATATAAAGCCGTTTGTATAGCGGCTCTATGTAGTGTGTGTAACGCAGAGAGAGATAGTTTAGCTAGTGGAGTGTAGGCAGTTCAGTGTAGAGAGAGATAGTAGTGCAAGCAGTGTAGACTATATACAGGCAGTGCAGGCAGTGGGAATATATATATGTACCTTTTATAGTGTGTGTATATATATATATATATATATATATATATATATATATATAAATTGATAATGCAGTGAAAAATTAAAAAACATCACCAGGAAGTGACGAAACATGTCAAGCTGAAGGCTCCCAAAGATTATACCTGCCCAGGGAAGTGGAACGCACACAGAGGAAATTAGGCGTACACTGTCCCCAGAGACTGCAAGGGCATTTTTTTTAAGTTTCTATGTTTTATCGCTATTGGCCTTTCTGTAAGCTGAATAAAACATTTTTAAGATTTTACACATGTAAGATCTTCTTTTAACAAGCAGCATACCTGCAAAAGAAGGATCCCAGGAGGTGTATACCCAGTGCAAGGACCGGAATGAAGGGAGGTTACCCACATAGCGCACAAGGTCCAGCTCTCCTTACAAACGACCTAAAAGGCTGCAAGACTCCTTCTGTCGTGCGGCACAGGAGTCCAACCTATCTGGTGAGTGCGGGCTGATGCCATGTGGATCACATAAGTCACAGATTGAAGAAGCACATAGAGCACTGGAGCACTTTATTGGGACTATATATTTTATCACATTTAGTTGATTACAATATCTTTTTTCTTAAATAACCGTTGATAGTTGGACATAAATTGATTATTTTTTTAATTTTTCACTGCTTTATCATTTTTTTTTCCTTTTTTATTTATCTATCATTGTTTCCTTTTTTATTTATTTATCACTGTCAGCAATTTTTGCACACCATAAATTATTCTTTGTAATTGTTTACATAGTGGCACTTCCACCTTCACTGAGTGGAATATTTGCATAAATATAGCATTATTATTTAGCACATTTAAATAATGAGGAGGAATGTGCATTATCAACTGCAGGGAGGAGGAGCGCTGTAAACTTTTCCAATATATATATAATACGCTGCCTTCAGTGTAGACTATATACAGCTCATTAAATGTATAGTATATAAAGTCAGTTCAGACAGTGTAAGAATATATACGTACCCTATAGTGTATATATACAGTATCTCACAAAAGTGAGCACACACCTCACATTTTTGTAAATATTTTATTCTATCTTTTCTTGTGACATCACTGTAGAAATTATACTTTGGTACAAGGTACAAAAGTTGGAATATTGCCCTGCGGCCCAGTCTCCGAAGGTAGGGGATCATGCTCTGCTTCAGTATGTCACAGTACATGTTGGCATTCATGGTTCCCTCAATGAACTGTAGCTCCCCAGTGCCTGTAGCACTCATGCAGCCCCAGACCATGACATTCCCACCACCATGCTTGACTGTAGGCAAGACACACTTGTCTTTGTACTCCTCGCCTGTTTGCCACCACACATGCTTGACACCATCTGAACCAAATAAGTTTATCTTGGTATCATCAGACCACAGGACATAGTTTCAGTAATCCATGTCCTTAGTCTGCTTCTCAGGCTTTCTTGTGCATCATCTTTAGAGGCTTTCTTCTGGGATGACAGCCATGCAGACCAATTTGATGCAGTGTGCGGCGTATGATCTGAGCACTGACAGGCTGACCCCCCTACTCCTTCAACCTCTGCAGCAATGCTGGCAGGACTCATACGTTTATTTTCCAAAGACAAACTCTGGATATGACGCTGAGTACGTGCACTCAACCATGGAAAGGCCTGTTCTGAGTGGAACCTGTCCTGTTAAACCACTGAATGGTCTTGGCCACCGTGCTGGAACTCATTTTCAGGGTCTTCTTATAGCCCAGGCCATCTTTATGTAAGCAACAATTATTTTTTTTAGATCCTCAGAGAGTTCTTTGCCATGAGGTGCTATGTTGAACTTCCAGTGACCAGTATGAGAGTGAGAGCGATAACACCAAATTTAACACACCTGCTCCCCATTCACACCTGAGACCTTGTAACACTAATGAGTCGCATGACACCGGGGAGGGAAAATTGCTAATTGGGCCCAATTTGAACATTTTCACTTAGGGGTGTACTCATTTTTGTTGCCAGCGGTTTAGACATTAATGGCTGTGTGTTGAGTTATTTTGAGGGGCCAGCAAATTTACACTGTTATACAAGCTGTACACTCACTACTTTACCTTGTAGCAAATTGTAATTTCTTCAGTGTTTTCACATGAAAAGATATAATAAAATATTTACAAAAATGTGAGTGGTGTACTCACTTTTGTGAGATACTGTGTACATATTTAATATGCTGCATTTAGTGTAGACTATATACAGCTCATTCAGTGTATAGTATATAGAGTCTGTTCAGGCAGAGTAAATATATATATTGTGACATGGGGGTCTTTAGCTCTTGTGGTAGGTGCGCTTTTAGTGAGGTTGCGACAGCCAGAATCTCTGTTTGAGGGCATGGTAGCCCATGTTTATTAAAAATAAAGTTCAAAACAAAGATCAAAAGAGTTTCCCTCGCAGGGGGTTGTAACCATCAACATGCAGCAAACATAAACTCAGCCTCCGGGCTCATAAGCGACCAGTAGCTCTCCTGGCTATAAGGATCAGTAGCTCTCCTAGCTATAAAGATCAGTAGCCGTCCTGGCTATAAGGATCAGTAGCCTACCTGGCTATTAAAGTGTTTGTTAAGCCACTTTATAAAAAGTTCCCATCTGCTCTGTATTATAAAAAGAAGTTGCCCTGTGCCTGTGTTATAACATATATATACTTCTCTGTATAGATATCCTTCTTACTAGGATCAATTGTTGTTTTTGTGCTTTTTCTCTCTTAGTTCAGAAGTCCTGAGGGAGGGGCTGAGCACTGCTGCTGATGTCAGCTGGAGAGACAGAGCCTTGCTGTGTTATCTATATAGATAAGAATATTTATGATATAACACTGACACAGGGAACTTCTTCTTCTAATACAGAGGAAATAGGAGCTTTTAGAGTTAATTATGAGAGCAGAGAGGAGAAGCTATAAGAGGAAGAGGAAGGGGGAGGAGGGTGGAGTTGAAGACAGGCACACAGGAGATAGGAGAGCTGGGAGTGACACAGCCTGCATAGATTATGAGCTCTCAGGATAAGCAATATACAAGGGGAGTCAGCACTCAGGGAGGAAGTCATGACCTGGCATTATCAAACAGATATTTTAGGGGATACAGAGGGATAATTTAAAAAGCAAAAGCACCTGCTGCTAATTGCATATTAACCACTTGCCGACCGCCGATCGGCATTTGTCG
>BLSH010481053.1:108727-124827 GCA_018402905.1 Glandirana rugosa
CGCCAGCACGCTGCAACATGGGTTTGCTTTAAACGCAGGAAAAAAAGGGTGTTTGTCTCGAAAGAAAACCACCATAAACTAGTGGAGACGCAGTTAAGACTAGCGGCGATATTTGTTTTCTTCTCGTTGTTAAAACATTTTTTTTGGGTTTAAAGAATGAAAAACGATCTTATGTTTATTTTTTTTTTATATTTTTTTGTAAAAAAAAGTATTTACACAGTAATCAGTGCATTTTTATAGCACTGATCGCTGTATAAATGCCAATGGTCCCCAAAAAAGTGTCAAAATAGTCCGACATGTCCGCTGAAATATCGCAGTACCACTAAAAATCGCAGATTGCCGCCATTACTAGTAAAAAAAAAAAAACACAAAAATGAATTCTCATCATCCGTAAACGCGACCACTTTTGCGCAAACCAATCAATAAACGCCAATTGCGATTTTGTTTTTATCGCAAATATGAGGAAGAATATAAATCGGCCAAAAACGGTGAAAAAAAATGTTTTTTTATATTTTTTTTTTATTTGTATTCTAGCAAAAAGTAAGAAATTTGGGTTTTTTTTACAAAATTGTTGCTCTTCTTTTGTTTATAGCGGCGATCAGAATTGACGCAGAGGTGATCAAATACCACCAAAAGAAAGCTCTGTTTGTGGGAAAAAAAGGACGCAAATTTCGTTTGGGTACAACGTCGCACGACCGCGCAATTTTCAGTTAAAGCGACGCAGTGCCGAATCGCAAAAAGGGCTCCGGTCCTAAAGCTGGAAATCCTTCCGGGGCTGAAGTGGTAAAAGAGATAGGAGCAGCATTTTTTTTTTTGGGGTTAATCACTTTAAGTGATCCCCTGCGGCAAGACCATGGGTCACACCTGCCTCCTTGCAGATGTGGATCCTAAGACTGTCTCCTGCAATCTTAGGCCCCTGGAGACCGCCTGTCTCCCAGTGTGTGTGTGACACAGAAGCCTGATCCTGACTGACCTATCAGGCCCCCACCCAGCTGGGCAATCAGTGTCCTAGCTAAAGCCAAATCCTGGACCCAGGACTGGGGATTTCATCCCACTCGGATCTCTAAGAAATCCCCAGGCTCCAGATCTCGAAAAAAGAACAATATTGAGGAAACTGAAAAGCCAGTTTCCTCTTAAATGCGCAACGCCTCTGGAGCCCCTCAACCTGCCAGGTTGACAATCCTGGGCCAGCCCTACCATCTAAACCATGGCAAGGCAATGAATTTCCACAATATCTGTACAGTATAGTTTCAGTGTTCTGCCACCACCAACACCTAAGTTCCAATTTTTCTGCACCTGTTTGACTGGGGCATGTCATTACAATTTTTGAAATAAATGACAACAGCAGGGCTCATTCCTGCGCCCAACAAGAATAATTGTGAGGGGTTAAAGTGTTCTGCCACCACCAAAATTCAAGGCCCAATTTTTCTGCACCTGTTTGACTGGATCATGTCATGCTCTTAAAGGAGACATTTTTTTTTTTTTTTGCAAGTGTCCTTTTTTCTTTTTTTTTATTGCATTGTAGTGTAAATATGAGACCTGAGGTCTTTTTGACCCCAGATCTCATATTTAAGAGGTCCTGTCATGTTTTTTTATAAAAAAAAAAGAATAAAAGTGACCCAATGGATAGCGTAAAAAATAAAAAATAACAAGTAAAATAAATAAGAAAAAAAAATTTAAAATTTAAAGCCCCCCATCCCACCGAGTCCACGAATGCATGCGTAAGTCCCGCCCGCATATAAAAACGTATTTAGAACCACACATGTGATGTATCACCGCGATCGTTAGAGTGAGAGCAATAATTCTAGCATTAGACCTCCTCTGTAACTCAAAACTGGTAACCTGTAAAATTTTTAAATTTCGCCGATGGAGATTTTGAAGTGCCAAAGCTTGTCGCCATTCCACGAGTGGGTGCAATTTTGAAGCAAGACATGTTGGGTATCAATTTACTCAGCGTAACATTATCTTTTACAATATGGAAAAAAATTGGGCTATACTGGGCTATACTGTTTTATTATTTTTTAATTAAAAAAAGTGAATTGTTCCCTAAAAAATTGCGCTGTGGAAATACGGTGTGGTATAAAGTATTGCAACAACCGCTATTTTATTCTCTAGGGTGTTAGAAAAAATATATAATGTTTGGGGGTTCTAAGGAGTTTTCTTTAACCACTTGACCACTGGGCAATTAAACCCCCTTAACAACCAGACCAATTTTCAGCTTCCAGTGCTCTCACATTTTGAATGACAATTACTCAGTCATGCAACACTGTACCCATATGAAATGTGCGTCCTTTTTTTCACACAAATAGAGCTTTCTTTTAGTGGTATTTAATCACGGCTGGGTTTTTATTTTTTGCGCTATAATTAAAAAAAGTCTGAACATTTTGTAAAAAAATGAATTTTTCTTTGTTTCTGTTATAAAATTTTGCAAATTAGTCATTTTACCAAAATTTATACTGCTACACATTTTTGTTAGTAAAAAAACGAATTAGTGTATATTATTTGGTCCTTGTGTAAGTTATAGAATCTACAAGCTATGATGCCAATCACTGAATATTGATCACACCTGATGTACTGAAGGCACATCTCATTTCTTGAGACCCTAACAAGCCAGGAAAGTACAAATACCCCCCAAATTACCCCTTCTTGGAAAGTAGACATTCCAAGGTAGTTAGTAAGAGTTAAGATGAATTTTTTGAAGTTGTAGTTTTTTCCCACAATTTTTTGCAAAATTAAGATTTTTTGTCACAAAATTGTCATATGTTAACGGGTTATTTCTCACACCCAGCACATGCATACTAAAAATTAAACCCCAAAACACATTCTACTACTCCTCCTGAGTATGGCGATACCAAATGTGTGAGTCTTTTACACAGCCTGGCCACATACAGAGGCCCAGCATGTAGGGAGCGCCATTAGGCGTTTTAGGAGCATAAACTACACACATAATTTCTTGACTACCTCTTGCACTTTTGAAGGTCCTGGAGCACCAGGACAATGGAAACGCCCAAAAAATGACACCATTTTGGAAAGAAAACACCCCAACGTATATTCTAGGAGGCATAATGAGTCTTTTGAACATGTCATTTTTTTCCACAAGTTTTTGGAAAATGTGGAAAGAAAATGAAAATTCATTTTATTTTACACAAAGTTGTCAATTTATACAATATTTTTAACACACAGCATGTACCTATCAAAAATGATACCCCAAAATATATTCTGCTACTCCTCCCGAGTATGGCAATACCACATGTGTGACACTTTTACACAGCCTGACCACATACAGAGGCCCAACATGCAGGGAGCACCGTTAGATGTTCTAGGGGCATACATTTCGAATATAATTTGACTACCTTTTACACTATTGAGAGGCACTGTGGTGGTATGGATAGGCACTGTAGTGGCACAGATGGGCAGGGTAGTGGCACGGATGGACACTGTAGTGGCACGGATGGGCACTGTAGTGGCATGGATGGCCACTGTAGTGGCACGGATGGGCAGTGTAGTGGCACGGATGGGCACTGTAGTGGCATGGATGTGTCACGGATGAGAAATGATGTGGTATGGATGAGCATGAATGAGGCACAAATGAGCCATGGATGGGGATGGATGAGTCACGGATGGGGGTGACTGAGCAGGGATGGGGATGACAGAGCACGGATGGGGATGACAGAGCACGGATGGGTGGGTGAGCACAGATGGGTGGGTGAGCACGGATGGATGGATGGGTGAGCATGGCTGGGTGGGCGAGCATGGATGGATGGCTGGGTGAGCATGGATGGATGGATGGATGGGTGAGCATGGGTGGATGGCTGGGTGAGCTCGGCTGGGTGGGTGAGCATGGATGGATGGCTGGGTGAGCATAGATGGATGGCTGGGTGAGCATGGCTGGGTGGGTGAGCATGGATGGATGGGAGGTGAGCACGGCTGGGTGGGTGAGCATGGATGGATGGGAGGTGAGCATGGCTGGGTGAGTGAGCATGGATGGATGGCTGGGTGAGGATGGATGGATGGCTGGGTGAGCACGGCTGGGTGGGTGAGCATGGATGGATGGCTGGGTGAGCACGGCTGGGCGGGTGAGCATGAATGGATGGCTGGGTGAGCACGGCTGGGTGGGTGAGCATAGATGGATGGTTAATGGGTGAGCATGAATGGATGGGTAAGCATGGATGGATGGATGGGTGAGCATGGTTGGATGGCTGGGTGAGCACGGCTGGGTGGGTGAGCATGGATGGATGGATGGTGAGCATGGCTGGGTGAGCATGGATGGATGGCTGGGCGAGCATGGATGGATGGCTGGGTGAGCACAGCTGGGTGGGTGAGCATGGATGGATGGCTGGGTGAGCATGGCTGGGTGGGTGAACATGGATGGATGGTGGATGGGTGAGCATGGATGGATGGATGGGTGAGCATGGCTGGGTGGGGGCAGCATGGATGGATGGATGGGTGAGCACGGCTGTGTGGGTGAGCATGGATGGATGGCTGGGTGAGCATGGATGAACATACATGGCTGGATGTGTGAGCATGGCTGTGTGAGGATGGGTGGATGGGTGAGCATGTATGGGTGAGGATGGGTGGCTGAGCATGGATGGGGTGAGGATGGCTGGGTGAGTGAGCATGGATGGGGTGAGGGTGGCTGGGTGGGTGATGGATGGATGGGGTGAGGATGGCTGCGTAGGTGGTGGATGGATGGGGTGAGGATGGCTGTTTGGGTGGTGCATGGATGGGGTGATGATGGCTGGGTGGGTGGTGGATGGATGGGGTAAGGATGGCTGGGTGGGTGGTGAATGGATGGGGTGATGATGGCTGGGTGGGTGGTGGATGGATGGTGGGGGTGCATACTGTCATTTAGCAGCGCTGTGGGCATTACACATCGCCCACAGTGCTGCAGCACGTCCTCTCTCTCCCCTCTCTCCTCTCGCAATGCACCGATTGGTGCGGAGAGGAGAGAGAAAAGCCGGCGGAAGCGCCGGCTTGTTTAGATGTGATCGCACCGTCATTTGACGGCGCGATCACGTGGTAAAAGGCCGCTCACAGCGGCCATTCACCGCAATCCGTGATGTGCCGGGTCCCATGGACCCGGCAGTCACGGATGTTACCGTGTGCACGCCCCAGGGGGCGAGCGGGAAGCGTATTCATGGGAGGATGTCAATAGACGGGCCCCGCCCCTTCTTATAAAATAACTGTCAAACTGAAGACCGCCCATTCTGGGAGTCGCCTCTGGACAGCACGGCTGTGGCAGCAGGAGCAGTGGCGGTGAAAGAAGAAAATGACGAGAGGAAGGAAGAAGACCGAAAGAAGAAGCAGAAGTCCAGAAGAAAGAGAGGGACAGGAGAAGATGGAGGGAGACCGGAGGAAGAAAGAATAAAGAAATAAGGAAGAAAAAGAGATATTTTACAATAAAGGACTTGTCAAAAACTGTCTACTGTTTTTTGTAACACTACATTCCTTTTTTGGTGAATGGGTAGGGGTACAATGTACCCCATACTCATTCACATGGGGGGGTCAGGATCTGGGGGCCCCCTTATTAAAGAGGGCTTCCAGATTCTGATAAGCCCCCCCGCCCACAGACCCCCACAACCACTGACCAGGGTTGTGGGGATGAGGCCCTTCTCCCCATCAACATGGGGAAAAGCACCCTCCCTATGTTTAGGGCATGTGGCCTGGTATGGTTCGGAGGAGGGGCTGCTCGCTCACCCCCCCTCCTGCCATGCCAGGGCTGCATGCTTGGATAAGGGTCTGGTTTGGATTGTGGAGGGGATCCTTACACCATTTTTTTAAAACAATTGGTACAGGGTTCCCCTTAAAATACATACCAGAACTGGAGGGCCTGGTACAGACTTTGGGGGGAATTCTACGCAATTTTTTGTGGCCTGGTATGGACTGGGGGGGACCCCCGACACAAAGTTTCCTCAGTGATTTTTATCTATATTGCCAGGAACCGGCAATACATTACAGCCACGAGCGATTTTAAATTACAATTTTTCCTTTAATGTCATCTTGCGGTGACACTTAGCTAAACATCACAGAGATGCACCACTTTACAGGCATACTAAGGGGACCCCCCAGGCACAATATTAAAATGAATATTTAATTTTTATTTTTTCACTTTAAGCATTAAAATCACTGCTCCTGAAAAAACGACTGATTTTAAAACTTTTTTTTTTGCATTGATACATGTCCCCCAAAGCAGGACCCAGGTCCCCATACATTTTTTATGGCAATAACTTGCATATAAGCCTTTAAAATGAGCACTTTTAATTTGTCATGTTCGGGTCCCATTGATTTTAATAGGGTTCGCGTGTTCACACAAATTTTTTGCCTGTTCGCAAGTTCTGGTGCGAACCGAACTAGGGGGTGTTCAGCCTATCCCTAATTTTTATAGCACTGATCAATATAATAATGTTACTGGCAACCAAAAAGTGTCATTTGGGGTCTGATTTGTCCGCGACATTGTCACAGTCCCGCTAAAAATGCAGATTGCTGCCATTACCAGTAAAAACAATAAAAAAAATAAAAGTCCCTAAATCTATCTCATAGTTTGTAGATGCGATAACTTTTGCACAAACCAATCAATATACACCTATTGCGATTTTTTTTATCAAAAATATGTTGAAGAATAAGTTGATGAATACATTTTTTTTTTTGGATATGTATTATAGTAGAAAGTATAAAAAAAAGTGTCACTCTTTTTTTGTTTATAGCGCAAAAAATAAAAGCCACAGAGGTGATAATACCACCAAAAGAAAGCTCTATTTGTGGGGGAAAAAAGGACACCAATTTTGTTTGGGTACAGCGTTGCTTGACCGCATAATTTAATTGTCAGTTAAAGCGACGCAGTGCCATATCACAAAAAATGGCCTGGAAAGGAAAGGGGTAAATCATTCCGGGGCTGAAGTGGCTAAAGGTGAGCTTAGTCTTTAAGAGGAAAAGAGGATCTTGCTTTGTTGGCCTCCATCTGAAAAGATGCCTAGCTGTCCGTGGTTTCAACACTTTCTAAGTCATGGACCTGGAACAATTATGTTTGATAAAAGGAAAACAGAGGTATTTTCTCCCTTTTAAGACACGCCAACATCTTGGGGTGTTTTACAAGGGTGGTAAAAACACCTGTTATTATTATAATCTTATTTACATAAATAACTTCCAAGCCTACATTTAGAATATGGGGTCAAGTTTTGGCCATTGCAAAAAGGATATATGATTTATACAGAGGGTTAGGTGATTTAAATAAATAAAAGGAATAAGATAATGCAGTGATAGATTAGACAAACTAGGAATTTTATGTTTAAAGGAAATGTTTCTGAAAAAGGGACTTCATTAACATGTCCCAATAATTGACATATGTAATTTTTATCTTAAAGGACGTAGGTGAAATCAGTTGCAAATGATAAAGAACATGATTTCCCTTCTACTTCTCACCCCTCCGTAGGACGTCATATGACATCCTTGACTTTTGGTGGTTATCTTATCCAGTATCTTTTTTTCAGCCAGCGATTCCCTGTAATGTAAAAGCCATCCTGGCTGGTAATTAGCCACCAAATGGCTTTTATTAACAGCGGGAGGGGATGTCCCCCTCCTCCCGCCCCCACCAGCACCTCCCAGGTCTCTCCCAGGCGATCTGGGAGCCTGGTATCTGATCCGGCGGTGCCACCAGGTTATCAAAGAGGTGGCCATACACCGGATGATTATGACATTACTTCCAGGGCTGGCAGATGTAAACACTGCCATTTTTCCTGGAAAGCATTTGATTATTTTTTTTTAATTTTTGATAGAATGCTTTCTAGGGTAGAGGAAAGATCTGGGGTCTTATAAATTATATCACAGAACATGCCATGCCTTGTTCTGGTGACTGACACCGAGAAGACATTTGACAGGGTGAGTTGGAACTATATGTTTGCTGTGCTTGAGCATTTTGGCCTAGGTGAAAAAATACTGACATGGATAAAGGCCAACTATTCTTTGTCAACCGCCCAAGTCAACGTTGATAGCAATTTTATCTGAACCTTTCGTAATTTCAAACTAGGCAGGGATGCTTCCTTTTACCACTACTCTTAGCCCTATCAGTAGTACCCCTTCCCAATAAGATCAGACATAATCCCAACATTTCTGACCGTCAGTTAGGACCCTGTCAATTTAAAGTCTCCGCTTATGCAGATGACATTCTCCTTACCAATTCAATCACCTTGATTGTGACATTAAGTCTGATGAAACACACTGGGAAGAGCAAGAACACATGGTGCTGTGCATGTGCTAACCAGCTGCCACCATCTTGGTTTCTGTCAAACTGATTGTACATGTGATGAGAAAACGCCTATTTATCACCCAAAAGTACAAATACCCCGCAAATGACCCCTTTTTGGAAAGTAGACATTCCAAGGAATTTAGTAAGAGGCATGGTGAATTTTTTGAAGTTGTAATTTTTTCCCACAATTCTTTGCAATATGAAGATTTTTTTTTTTTTTTTTTACAAAAGTGTCATATGTTAACAGGTTATTTCTCACATCCAAAATAAAGAAAAACCCGATGTAGGGGAAGGGACCCCCAAAAAAGATCGGAAAAGGGGCCAATGGAGCACAATCAGCAAAACGACAGCAGGTGTATGAAAAAATACAATATTTATTAAGGTACAAAAATACTCAAAGTGACAACCAACAAAAGTGATTTAGGATCAGAAAAGAACTAAACCATAAATAAAATGAATTAAAAAGACAACGTTGTCTCGGACAGGGAGGGGGGTAGCAGCTGCTCACACATCTCAAACAACATACACCCAGACACACACATTCAAAGATGACCAACTAGTAGTCCCATGGAATGATGCAGTGCTATCCGGGTGATGGGATGTGGCTTGGCTAGGAGGGTTGGAAGTATAAGTATAGAATCAGTGTTGAAGAATTACAAATGACAGATGCCCAGAAAGATCACAGGTTGCAGGGATGGTGAGACTTCCCATGAAGAGTAGGGCAAGGTGACTTGGTGGGTAAACACATGGATAATGTTATCTTGGTAGCATCAAAAGGAATGAAAATTGACTCATAAATGGGCCACACCATCCGTGGCTCGGCAGGTCAACAGTTAATGCTAAACAGATCAGTTCACTCCAGATAGACATACCCAGGGCATCACTGTATGTCATGAAACGCCCAGCATGAGAAAGTCTAAAAAGGAATAGCCTCACCAGACCAGACGTTGCTCCGGAGCTGTACCCCTACATGGTCCCACAATGGGGATAGCGTGGATCTACGGCGGGCATATAGCGGGTCTTTCCTGGGCAAATCCGAGTGGGGGTCCAGGTGATCAGGCGTTCATCAGCTGGTGGAGTCGACCACGAGTTAGGTCACCTGATCGCGGGCTATGGACACGGATTACTTCCGCCCTTCCTCGCTCCCCTCCCACGTCACGTGCGTGATGACGCACCGCTGACGCGTTTCATTGGCTGAACGCCAATTTCCTCAGAGCTAGGGAGGAACTGGAGATCGGGGCTATATATATCATTTGGCAAATTTAATGTAATTATACTTCATGGCCATTAGATGTCACTAGTCAATAGACTGGATATATAGGCTGATAACAGGTCAATGAATATTAGAATACTAAAAGCAAATAGCCATAGATAGTCAGTCTCAACAGCTGCCTCTCTTACACAGTAGCATTCGTCACACAGAAAAACGATAAGAGTAAAGAAAATAAAAATAGAAAAATCACCAACAGATTGAAAAATAATAACTTCATGTTAATCCATTTAAAGGGGAAGATTAGAAGGCACATTAACCATTATTTGCTGAACAGTATTTGTAGTATTAAATATGAATCAAAGATTAATTAGTGTCACGGATAGCATATCCGTCTGATATTTAGTGTTCTCAGCCAGGTCTACCGGAATCTTCCCTCATATGCGAGTATACGGTATAATAGAGACATAGCCCCAACAGCAAGAACTTTCAAAGAATATATATATATCTCTAAGTGAAGATGCATTCCTCTAGAAAAGGTTGTAAACTACATTCGGTATTAAGGCCCCGCGGATTCAGGGTCCCGAGGTTGTATACCCACATCTTTTCCTTTTGTAAAAGGATCTGATCATAGTCGCCTCTCCTGGGTGACAAGTCTAACGCATAGACCCCCTTTACCATAAGTCCTTTAGGGTCTCTCCGATGAAATTGAGCAAAATGTAATGGAATAGGAAGATCGTCATCTTTCTTTTTAATGCTGGATAAGTGTTCGCCTATTCTAACACGTAGGGCTCTTTTGGTCTTACCTATATAGTGTTTATTACATGGGCATGTTAACATGTAGATCACCTTAGTTGTGGAACAGTTGATAAATTGTTTTATCTCGAATCTTTTAGATCCGTCAGAGTTAAAGATCTCTTTGGTTTTGTGTATATATTTACAAATATGACAATGTCCACATGGGTGCGTCCCATTTACCAGTTGGAGATCAGTCAGCCAGCTGCTATTTTTAGACGATCTTGTATATTCAGAGTGAACTAATATGTCATTCAGGTTCTTGGCTCTCCTGGCTGTCAGTAGGGGCCTAGGTCCAACTATTTGTGCAATGGAAGGGGATAGGGTCAGCACCGGCCAATGTTTGCCAATGATGTCACCAACCTCCTTCCATTGGGCCCCAAATTTAGTAACTATCCTGGGATATTGGTTTTTATTTGAGGGTTCTAGTTTAGAGTCAACAAGGAGATCAGTGCGTTTTTTCATCGAGGCCTTTTTTCTAGCTTTTCTCAGAGACTTATGAGGGTATCCCCTTTCCCTAAATCTCTGATACATTTCATTTGCCTCTTTCCTATATTCAGATTCATCAGAGCAATTTCTCCTTATCCTCAAAAACTGTCCCGTAGGGATTCCATGGATAAGAGACCTCGGATGGTTGCTTTGGGTGAACAGGAGGGTATTGGCCGCAGTATCCTTTCTAAAGGTTTGGGTCATAATATGACCTTTGTTGATAGTTAGTCTTAAGTCTAGGAATGCCAATGTACTTTCATCGTGTGAATAGGTAAGGACAATATTTCTAGAATTAATATTCAGTTCTTTCATGAACAAAGTTAATTGATCCTCCGTCCCCGTCCACACCATGAGCACATCATCTATGTACCTCAGCCACACGAGACAGTGGCTGAGGTACATAGAGGACTGGTACACCGTCTCTTTCTCCCAGAGGCCCAAATGCAAGCAGGCATAGGCCGGAGCCCACTGAGCTCCCATGCTGGTACCTCTAATTTGGCGGTAATTGACGCCCAGAAATTGAAAGCAGTTATTCTGCAGCATAAAGTCAAGTAATTCGCAAATGAATTCATTCTGAGCCGCCAAGTTCGGGTATTCATCTTCAAGGAACTGGGAAACCGCTCTAATTCCCCATATGTGTGGGATAGACGTATAGAGGCTTTCTACGTCTATCCCTACAAGTCTGGCCCCTTTTGGGACCTGCATGGAGAGTAATTTAAGGAGCACATCTCTAGTATTCCTAACATATGATGGCAGTTTACTAACTAAACCTTTAATTAGAGAATCAACATACCTATTCTCTCTAAGGGACCTTTAACTGCAGATACAATAGGTCTGCCGGGGGTTTTTTTTAGAGATTTGTGGAGTTTTGGAAGTATATAAATGGTGGGAATGTTGAAATGGGTTACTTTTAAATGGTTAGCCTCCTTTTTGGAAATCAGGCCTACTTCCTTACCCATAGTGATTCGGTAGTTGAGATCACAGACAATACGGGAGAAAGGGTTTTCCTTCAGTTTTTCATAAGTTTTATTATCGCTTAATTGTTGAAAGATTTCATCTTCGTATAATTTTTCGCTCATCAGGACCACGTTACCGCCCTTATCACTCCTCTTAATAACCAAATCAGGGGCATTTTCTAGTTCTTTTAAAGCTCTGCGTTCAATTTTAGATAAATTATCATTGCCGCGCCAATTCCAGTTCACATTTGCCAAATCCCTCTGGACTAAGTCCAGAAAGAGTTGTAATCTCTTATGTCTTGATAACGAGGGCATTTTTGTAGATTTAATTTGTAGGTCTGCGTCACGTCTTATAGGATGGGATTCGGTCTCATAAACTTCATCATCCGAAATCTCATCACACAAGGACGTGAGAATTTCTAGGGCTTCTTCGTCACCCACATCAACTCCTCCCTAGCTCTGAGGAAATTGGCGTTCAGCCAATGAAATGCGTCAGCGGTGCGTCATCACGCACGTGACGTGGGAGGGGAGCGAGGAAGGGCGGAAGTAATCCCGTGTCCATCAGGTGACCTAACTCGTGGTCGACTCCACCAGCTGATGAACGCCTGATCACCTGGACCCCCACTCGGATTTGCCCAGGAAAGATCCGCTATATGCCCGCCGTAGATCCACGCTATCCTCATTGTGGGACCACGTAGGAGTACAGCTCCGGAGCAACGTCTGGTCTGGTGAGGCTATTCCTTTTTAAACTTTCTCATGCTGGGCGTTTCATGACATACAGTGATGCCCTGGGTATGTCTATCTGGAGTGAACTGATCTATTTAGCATTAACTGTTGACCTGCCGAGCCACGGATGGTGTGGCCCATTTATGAGTCAATTTTCATTCCTTTTGATGCTACCAAAATAACATTATCCATGTGTTTACCCATCAAGTCACCTTGCCCTACTCTTCATGGGAAGTCTCACCATCCCTGCAACCTGTGATCTTTCTGGGCATCCGTCATTTGTAATTCTTCAACACTGATTCTATACTTATACTTCCAACCCTCCTAGCCAAGCCACATCCCATCACCCGGATAGCACTGCATCATTCCATGGGACTACTAGTTGGTCATCTTTGAATGTGTGTGTCTGGGTGTATGTTGTTTGAGATGTGTGAGCAGCTGCTACCCCCCTCCCTGTCCGAGACAACGTTGTCTTTTTAATTCATTTTATTTATGGTTTAGTTCTTTTCTGATCCTAAATCACTTTTGTTGGTTGTCACTTTGAGTATTTTTGTACCTTAATAAATATTGTATTTTTTCATACACCTGCTGTCGTTTTGCTGATTGTGCTCCATTGGCCCCTTTTCCGATCTTTTTTGGGGGTCCCTTCCCCTACATCGGGTTTTTCTTTATTTTGACTGTTTTGGCCCTTGGTCTGCACTGGTGTGATTTTTCAGCCAGTGATTCAGCAATTTTAATTTTATTGATATACTGAGACAACACATTGTATCAAGTAGTAGCTCTTTTGTAGTAGATCCGGGTCTGGTTTTTTCTAAATTTTGGATTATTTCTCACATCCAGCATATGCATACCACAAATTACACCCCAAAACACATTCTACTACTCTTCCTGAGTATGGCGATATCACATGTCTGAGACTTTTACACAGCCTGGCCACATACAGAAGCCCAACATGCAGGGAGCACCATCAGGCAATCCAGAAGAATAAATTACAAATAAAATTTCTTGACTACCTCTTGCAATTTTGAAGGTCCTGGAGCACCAGGACAATGGAAACTACCAAAAAATGACCCCATTTTGGAAAGTAAACACCCCAAGGTATATTCTAGGAGGCATAATGAGTCTTTTGAACATGTCATTTTTTCCACAAGTTTTTGGAAATTGTGGAAAGAAAATGAAAATGCTTTTTTTTTTTTTACACAAAGTTATCCATTTATACAATATTTCTAACACACAGAATGTACATAGCAAAAATAACACCCCACAAAATATTCTGCTACTCCTCCCGAGCACAGATGGGATGACAGAGCACGAATGAGGATGGATGAGCACGGATGAGGATGACTGAGCATGAATGAGGATGGATGAGCACGGATGGGGATGACTGAGCACGGATGGGGATGGATGAGCATGGATGGATGAGTACGGATAGGGATGGATGAGCACGGATGGGATGACTGAGCACAAATGAGGATGGATGAGCACGGATGGGGATGGATGAGCATGGATGGGATGGATGAGCACGGATGGGGATGGATGAGCACGGATGGAATGACTGAGCACTGCTGGGTGGGTGAGCACGGCTGGGTGAGGATGGCTGAGCATGGATGGATGGGTGGCTGAGCATGGATGGATGAGCATGGATTGGGTGAGGATGGATGGGTGGGTGAGCATGGATGGATGGGTGGCTGAGCATGGATGGATGAGCATGGATGGGGTGAAGATGGGTGGGTGGGTAAACATGGATGGGTGGCTGAGGATGGATGGGGTGAGGATGGCTGGGTGGGTGGTGGATGGATGGGGTGAGGATGGCTGGATGGGGTGAGGATGGCTGGGTGGGTGGTGGGTGTGGATGGATGGTGGGGAGTGCAGTCTGTCCCCCACTGTCACTTAGCAGCGCTGTGGGCATTACACATTGCCCACAGTGCTGCAGCACATCATCTCTCCCCACCTCTCTCTTCTCACATTGCACCGGTCGGTGCGGAGAGGAGAGAGAAAAGCCGGCGGAAGCGCCGGCTTGTTTACATGTGACCGCTCCGTCATTTGATGGAGCGATCACGTGGTGAAAGGCAGCTCACAGCGGCCATTCACCGTGATCCGTGATACGCCTGGTCCCCTGGACCCGGCGGTCATGGATGTTTCAGTGTGTGCGCCTTAGGGGGCGCGTGGTAAGCGCGATTCTGGGAGAACGTCAATGTACGCCCTCCCAGAGTTAAGCAACCGCCCTGCAGATGTATTTTGTCTATGGGCCGGTTGCTAACTGGTTAAAGAGATCCTAAACTCACCCTATTAATTTACATTGTCTCTTCTATTTCTATAGGTGGATGATGGCACTGTAATTATTTTAATTAAAAAAAAAATCTAAGTACCATTTTCCCAATCAATATACAGCTGTCACATGACCCAACTCTTTCCCAGCATGTCTGGAGGGAAACATGAACAGGAGGAGCTTCTAGTCCTCTGCTGCTGGTCACATGCTCAAAATACAAAAAACAGCCTTTGGAATACAGAGTAAAATAAATAGATAAATAATATCAATAAACTAGTTTAAGTTGGCATACAAATATATTTTTTAAATCAAGTTCCTATTATTTTTTGCCAACAAAATGGTATGGGCGGAATTCTTCCAATCACAGCCATGTCATGCCCCTCCAGCCTGTGTCTTAGAATAAGAGGGAGGTAAAGCCGCCATTAATCTACATGTAATATCCCATCCACATTGTCAGGGCATGGACGAGGAGGGAGGGAGTGGGCTGTCATTTACCACTGTGTATACGCCCACATGTGTGACTCTATAGTCACATGGGCTGCTCAGATGTGATAGGAAAAGGAAATGTTCAGCATAAGAACGTACTGAAAACTGAGCATGTGCAGAGTTTCCAACACATCTGCAAAATCCCTAGCTGAATTGTGGACATGAACAGAAGGTGGAGATAGAGAGCAGCAGGATCAACCATTTTTTTTTTGCAGAATACAGAAAACAAATCTCATAGTGAGTGAGTGAGTGATGCATGTTACACAGCATTTATTGATATTTTTTTTATGATGTAGGTTTAGTGACACTTTAATGCTGCCACTGCTTGGCAGATATGCTGAAATCTCCTTGTGTCACTGGGGATGGCCACTACTAAGCTCAGCCCTAATAGGCCATTCTCCCCTTCACACCACTGGTGTTGGTGGCCGGTCCATCCTGCTGTCTCAATTCATACTTCTGGATGCGGTCATCATTCTATACCTGGGTCAAATGGATCCCGGATAGAGTTGAGCGAACCCGGACTGTAAAGTTCGGGTCCGTACCGAACTTTGGGGTGTCCGGGACCCGGACCCGGACTTTTCAAAAAAAGTCCGGGTTCGGGTCCGGTGTTCTGGTAATTTTAATGAAAAATCTTAAAAATGCTGTAAAAAAGCCCAGGAAGGTCCTAGAGGTCTGCAAAAGGAAGGAAAATGTGGGTAAGGGTGGGACAAGTGCCCTACAAAGAAATGGGGACAGGGAAATAACTTTAAATATTTAAAAAAAATAAAAACATAAAAATGCAAAAATGGAGATCATCTTCAAAATGGGTCTGAAAAGTATTAATTAACATTAGAGGCCATAGAACTGTTCTAAAATCATCTTCAAACTGTGTCAAAAGGGTATAAATAAGCCCGGAGTACCCATATCACTGTTCTGCAAAATGTGTGT
>BLSH010481053.1:129072-147915 GCA_018402905.1 Glandirana rugosa
GATCTCGGGCGTTGTACCCACGGTACTCGGACGACGACTCTGGACGTGAAATAGGACCCTCAAGTCTATCTCTAACACACCACTCGACACGACGACTCGAATCTGGATCTCTCGGTGTTCACCCAATTTTCTTGGTCCCTATCCGTTCCACAGGTGAGGGCCTGTGGCCACAGGCTGTCCCGACGGACACCACAGGCGGCGACTGAAAAAAAAATGTGTAGTGAAAAAAAAAAAACATTGACATAGTAGTAGTACGCAGGGGGGCTGAGGAGGATCCGGCATCCTTCTGTCGGTCGCTCACACCGCGGCGGGTGAATAGGAGCACACCCGACGCCTCACTAGATATACAGTTACAAAAAAAAAAAAGTGATGTGTAAAAAAAAAGTCAGCGGCGGACACCACAGGCAGCCCTGTCGGACACCGGTGTCCGGGAGTGGACACCTTGCCTATCCCTGGTTCTTTTAACCCACTTGTGGCTCTCTAGGTCTAAGCTCAGCAGCACAGCTCACCACACAATCTCTATCTGAACTCCCAGGATAAAGTGCAGGTCTCAGCAGCAGGCTCATGGCACCCATGTTGCGGGCTCTCTTACTTCTGCCCTCTGCCACAGGGGCCTAAGTTCAAGCTCAGAAGGCACACAATCTCTGTCTTCCTCTCAACTAGTCTTCACCAAAATGACTACTGCTCCTCCTATGCTGAGGACACTTCCCGCCTCTATACTATTTCTGTAACGTCCCTGGTTGTGGAGCTTGAAGCGTTGAGGAATGCCTCTCTTTCGTGTCTGGTTTTGGAGTCCCTGGTAGGGTGACAGGGAACACTGGAACTCAGGGTGGCAGGTGCTGATGTGCATCTGGAATGCAGGAATCACAGGTTTGGACACGCTGGGAGAGAAGCATGAGCCATTGAAGGATGCAGATAGGCTGGTGTGGATGCAGGATAGGCACAAGGCAGAGTCAGACAGTCCAGGTCAGCAGCTAGTGGGCAGATCAGGTTCAGATGGCAGGCTGGAGAGTGGTCAGGAGACAGGCCAGAGTTGGTAACAGCAGAGCGGATGAGTAGAAGGAGCAGGCATAAGTATAATCCAGGAACAAGCCAGGGGTCGGTTCAGGGGGCCTTCTGGCAGTGTCAGAGGCAGGATCAAGTCTGCAACAGAAGAACAACAGAAATGGATAACAGGAACACAGGGAACATAATAGATCACACAACACTGACACACTGCACTAGTGCAGTTTAAATAGCTCTTATGGCGCCAGTGTGTGCTCCCGCATGTGCTTGCACACACGTACCCACTATCTGGCCATGGGCACAATTCCTCAGGCTAATTTGTCTGTGTATATGAATGTTCCTTTCCTGACAGTGCCTCTCTGAGTCTCTGGAGGGTAGGGATATAGTTTGAGCTGTATAAACCCTTAGAAGTTCTCTTCTTATCTGCCTGCTGCTCCTGGCTGCACAATCCTTCCAATGGCTGGAAACATGGGAACAGGCTGAGGTGTAGTTGTAAGTGCCTGCCCCTTAAAGGGCTACATTAGTATAATTTGACTAAAAAGATCATAGGTTACAGTCAAAGCATACTTTGTGCATACAAAATTCCTTCAAAACCAATGTAGTAGGAATAAATTATTTCATCCTAATGTTTTTTGCATGCATTTAACAGCTATTGTTACAGATGTGAAGAGAGAGAGAGATTGAGGGTTCTACTGGTGTTCCAACAGATGACATGCACTTTCTAGTATGTTTTAAACCATTGTGTGTTGTGTATCCACTATATAAACAATTGAAATCTCATTCTGCAGAAATGATGAAGTTTACAAAAGACTGTGTTTCCATGTATCTCACACAAAAAAATGACTTGATTAATAGAGACAATGTATTTCAGTTTCCTATATGAAAGAATCGAGTCCTGTCTCATCTAGCTAGTACAGTAAATGAGAAATGCGCTTGTAACAATTATTATTGAGATTGTTGTATTATTTTGCAGTAGCACCAACCATTCAAAGCAGAGAATAAAGCTTCAGTGAAACAGCTATAATAATTAAAGCTAAGCTCCAGGCACATACACAAATCATATTTTTTTCCAGGTACATAGTCAATAAAAATCATTAAAGCAGAACTCTGGGTGAGCATCTTATTGGACTATTAAAATCATATATGAAAGCTGTTTTGACTGCCAAAGCAATTTTAATTTTGCCCAGAAAGCCCCAAGATTTACACAAACCTAAGAAACAGCAGAACCAGGTTGGTGACTTGTTTCCACTGCAGTTAAGCAACAGAAATTGAACATTTCCTCACCTCCAATCTGTGAGCGTGATGGAGCAGCAGGCTGGTAAATTTATGATTTTTCTTCTATCCATCAGCATTTTCCCTGTCATCACATGTGCATTGTAGCAGCGCTAGATTGGTTGGGAGTACTGACCTTCCATTTCCAAGCCTACCATACAGGGTGAAAATCAGAAATGATTTAGTTAATTACACGTTTCACATTTTTCTACTAAATACAAATTTTAATTGAATTTGATTTGTTTTGCTATTATAAGTTCTGTTTTAGATGTATTTTTACATAAGAACTAAACAGAATATCTGAATTTGTCTTGATATTAGCTTCCTGTAATCTCATACATGGCAGGGCTTTCACTGGGAGAAGCAGGGTCAACAGTAGCCCTTAAATGAGTTGTAAAGGCAGAAGTTTTTTTATCTTAATGCATTCTATGCATTGACATGAAAAACCTTCTGTGTATAGCAGGCCCCCAGCAGCCCCTAATTACTTACCTGAGCCCAATCTCTCTCCAGCGATGTCCACGAATGTCTAAGCCATCCAGGACACTCCTCCTGATTGGCTGAGGCACAGAAGTGGCGCCAATGGCTTCCACAGCTGTCAATAAAAGTCAGTCAGACAATCAGGGGAGAAGGGGGGTAGGGGCAGTAGAAACAAAGAGGTCACAAGGCTGGATATGCCTTTTGTCATAGTTGCCTGGATCACAAGTGTAAAATTGCAAATAATTGCCTGGTAGGGCAAGATCAAAAGAGCCCAAACATTCAAGCTCTTTAACCACTTCAGCCCCGGAAGGATTTACTCCTTTCCTGATCAGAGCACTCTTTGCGATTCAGCACTGCGTTGCTTTAACTGGCAATTGCGCAGTCATGCGATTTTGTACCAAAACAAAATTGACGCCCTTTTTTTCCCACAAATAGAGCTTTATTTTGGCGGTATTTGATCACCTCTGCGTTTTTTATCTTTTGCGCTATAAACAAAGAAAGAGGGACAATATTGAAAAAAAAAACAATATTTTTTACTTTTTGCTATAATACATATCCAGAAAAAAATATAAAAAAAAATGTATTCATCAGTTTTGTATATATTATTCTACATATTTGTGGTAAAAAAAAAAAAATTGTGTTTACAAACCATGCAAGTTCATTTATGGTGTTTTTACTTTTTTTTTTTACTAGTAATGGCGGCGATCTGAGATTTTTATCGGTACTTGTGGCAGACATGACGAACATTTTTTACACTTTTTTGGGACCATTGACATTTATACAGCGATCAGATCTAAAAAAAAAAAAAACATTGATTACTGTATAAATGTCACTGGCAGGGAAGGGGTTAACCTGCAGGGGCAATCAAGGGGTTAACTGTGTTCCCTAGGCGTGTTCTAACTGTGTGGGGGCTGGGCTGCCAGGGGCATAACAGATCTAACTGATCCTGATGACAGGTATCAGTAAATCTCTGTCATGCCCACTGACAGCGGGGAACCATCATGGTTACATCGGCGATTCCCCCCTTTTGTTGTGTACCAGGTGATCGCGGGTAGCCGGCATACATCGAGTCCGCCCAACCCTCGGCCACACTCATGAAGTGTGCGGCGGGCATGAGAGCGTGCCGCTGCCGGCGTGCTCCTACCCGTTAGCCGTGCATGCACGAATCACCATTTATAGATGGCGATTCTCGATATGCTGCCACATTGCAGCAGTAAAAGTACCCAAGCTGGTCCGGAACGGTTAAGGAATAAGTTCTACAAAGATCACATGGGTTTTTCTACAAGAATAAGATACTGCAAAAGATATAGCAGTGCAAAATTGGCCAGCAGAAGGAGAGTTGGAATCATGGTTAATAGGCCTAAACAGTGTATGCCTGACTTTTTTTTTGTTATTATATATTTATTGAGTTTTTTGTAGAAAGAATAAACATTTCCTATAAAGTAGAACACAATAAAATATGTGAGCAATACTAAGAGTAAATTTCAGAGTATACAGTCAAAGAAATGCATCACATATGGGATATAGGGTCATCAAGAAACTAGATCATAACAAAGAATAAGGCATCTTTAGAGTATTAAGCTATCTTTAGAGTGTTAAGGCTGGTCGGTTCACAAACTCTAAGGCTTCCATAGTGTTTGAAGGTAGGATAGCTGTCACGTCTCTTAGCTAATAACCTTTTGTACACAAAGTGGGTTTTTACTAACTCAACAGTTTCTGATGGATTTTGGGGCTAATGGTTGTTTCCAGTGTCTGGTAATTGTTATTCTGGCTGCTAAAAGTACAAGGGTAACAACTGTGCACATACAGGTGGGATATTTGCCAATCTCCAGGTTTAGAATTGCTAAATTATTGCAGAAATCAAAAAAAGATATAAGTTGCAGTCATAAACAATGGAGGATGGAAGACCAGAGATGGAAGACCAGAGAGCACCTCAATGCCTGCTATACCAGAGCCGCTGCAGCCAGGTACTATAGACAAGGGAAGAACCCCTGCTGTGGGACACAGAAGACACCGCCGGATGATGTGTAGTCACAAGGGCTGTTAGGAAATGCATTTCGGAGGCTATGACCCACCTCCTTCCTCAGTCCCTCCGTTTTTGAGCTCTACAATAAAGTTGCTTACTACACTATAGTCAGCTTGGCATCCCTTTCTCTTTTCTTTTCTGTTCACAGCTTCGGGGTTCCCATAGAACATCAGAGATTGGGTTGAACTATTGTTTGAGTGGGTCTAAATGAACTGAAATAAAATAATCTAGCATATCAATTCATCCCATTCCTCCATATGTTGCATGTTTTATATGTCATACGTGGGCTCCTTGATCTCTTTTATAGTTCCAGAGGATTTTTTTAAATAGAGCACTTAAAAATCTGACATATTTAGAGGGTTGAGCAATAGGTAGAGTTCTAAATAGATATAAGATCTGGGGCAGGATAAGAATTTTGAAAAATGCCAATCTGCCCATCCAGGATAGGTTACATTTAGCCAGGTTTTTGAATTCTGTGGACAGCTTTTCTATTAGTGGCTTATAGTTCACGTCGGCTTTGAATGCTGTTTTAGGTGTCAAAGTGATACCAAAATGTGATATTCCTATGTTATTCCACGTGTAGAGGAGGACCCTAGAGGTCTGGTCAACTCCTAAATCCAATATTATTGACTTGGAGAAGTTTACTTTATAGTAGGATGCTAAAGAGCGTCAGGATTTGGTGTGCTATCTGTAAGGAGATGTGTGATTTTCTTAATAATAGAATGACATTGTCTGCAAAGAGGTGGATCTTGTGCAACCTCTGTTCTCAGGTAAAGCCTGAAATCTTGGTCTGAGAGCATATGGCTTCGGTCAGGGGTTCTAGGAGCAAATTAAAGTTCAAGGGTGTTAATGGTCATCCCTCGTGGGTACCGTTGGTGATGTTGAAGGATTTAAACAGCATATTAGAAGTTTAAAATCGGGCCAATCGACAGGAATACAATAGAACAGCTGATAGAATATATCCAGTAAATCTGAACCTGTGGCATACTGCCATATATTACTAATGCTTTTGGTTGAATGCCTTCTCTGTGTCTAGCTAGGGAATCAGAGAGGGCACTCTATTAGATTCTGCAAAATAAACTATGTTTAGGAGTCTCCTTGTGGCATCTGAGGCTTGTCTGCCCTTGTAAATCCCATTTGGTCTGCTTTAATTAGTGTGGGGAGGATTTTCAGTAAACAGGTAGCTATAATTTTTGCGTACATCTTGGCGTCTATGTTGAACAACGATATCGGTTGATAATTTTGAGTAACTGCCTGGTCCTTGCACAGCTTAAGGATTGTTATAATATATGCTTTCAGCATTTCCCATTGCAAGGCAGCTGCCAATGTGGCTTTAGTGTAAAATCATTGAGATAAGGCCCAAAAGTGTTTTTAACTAGTTTATAGTATTCACTAGAACACTCATTTGGGCCAGGAGATTTGCATTCAGAAGCAAGTCTATAACAGTCTCACGGTGTCTGAATGGTGCATTGAAATGTTCGAGTTGGAGATCTGTCAGTTTTAATAGATTCGACTTAGCCAAAAATGCGACTATAGCTTAGTCTAATGGTTGGGGAGTCTGAGAATCATTTTGTAAATTATACAACGAGCCGTCATAATCGGCAAGGGAGTTTGCAATATCCTGTGGGTCTCTGATTTGGTATTTATCAACAGGGAGTTTGAGACAGGAGATTTTTGACTTGGTTCTCTGGTTTCTGATTCTGTAGGTCAAAAATTCTTCTACTCTATCCCCATTGGAGTAATAGTTGAGTTTTAACAAATGGAATGTTTATTATTTTGTTCACACAGGAATCTTGGCAGTTCATGTTTGAGTTTTAACAGAGAAGATGAGTTTGCAGTATCTATAGTGACTTTATTTTTGGTCTCCAGTGTTGAATTTCTGAGAGAAGGTTATTGATTGTTAGATTTTGTAATTTAGGAAAAAGCCACCAATATCCAATTTGTACAAGGTACCAACGTCATGATTTTTAATCTAAAAAGACTAGTGGTGAGTAGAGTTGAGCGAACACCTGGATGTACGGGTTCGGTGGGTTCGGCCGAACTTCACGAAAAAGTTTGGGTTCGGTACCAAACTTGACCCCGAACCCCATTGAAGTCAATGGGGACCCAAACTTTTTGGCACAAAAATGACTGTAAAAAAGTCCTGGAAAGTGCTTGAGGGCTGCAAAAGGAAGTAAAATGATTTTAGAACAATAATCTGTCCCTTACAGCAACAGCAGAAACCTGACCCTATAGAACTAGAAGATGATTTTAGAACAATAATCTGTCCCTCTAAGCAGTAGACTCTACCTAGTCCAGTCAGATCGTTCTGTAATGCAGGATGAGATGTTATTAGATCTGCAATCTGTCCCTAAAAGCAGTACTAGCAGTAATCTCTACCTAGTCCACAATCAGATCGTTCTGTAATGCAGGATGAGATGTTATTATATCTGCAATCTATCCCTCACAGCGCCGGCAGCATCCTCTCCCTATACTAGCCAGAGAGCATGTGACATGCAGCACTAAGTGACTCCAGCTTATAAAGAGGCTGGGTCACATGATGCACTGGCCAATCACAGCCATGCCATTAGTAGGCATGGCTGTGATGGCTTCTAAGGGCAAACCAGTGAAACGCTTGTTGATTGGCTGCCCTGCAGCTATTCAACAGGCGGGATCAAATAACCGAACCCACAACTCAAACCCAAACTTTTTTCAAATGTCCAGGTTCGGGTCTGGGTCACGGACACCGCAAATTTTGGTACGGACCCGAACTTTACAGTTCGGGTTCACTCAACTCTAGTGGTGAGGCAAAAGAGGACTTTCAACGGTACATAATCAACTGGAGACAATATTAAAAACCATGTACAATTTTATTGAAAATAATGTATAAAAATCTCTCTACCAAGGAGATAATGATACACAGATATCACATACAAACAGTTACATCAAAAACTGAAGTACAGCAGCTGGGAATGTCTGGTCACCCCACATATGGGGGAAAAAAACGGACTCGTCCAGCAATACTTTTGCATGTTTCGCAATGTTCCGCTTCTTCAGAAAGACTTCAGTTTAACAAGGTTTCTATAGAAACAAGCATAACATGCATAAGTACATTACATTATTAGTACATTAAGCTATAGAAGCCTCATACCCAGGCCCAAAACAGACCAAGCAAGAGGATCCATTACATGTATTACATATTCTGTGATGGTTAGGAGGGTCCCACCACCCGTCCCCGGGGAACCGCCCACCAAAAAGACCCCCAAGGAAAAAGACACTCAACTTACCAATATCTTGGATCCAAGGCTGAAACGCCAAGGTCTACATGATTTTCATGAGTAGTTCAAAATTCAAGCCAAGGGCTCGGGGTTACAGTGGCACTCGAATCTATAGAGATAGGGATAGCATTACCTTTATGTCAGGTACTCTGAAGAGTGCAGCCAACCCTCCCTTTGAAAAGGGAAGGAGCATGGGGTACATATAACAAGGGGGAAGGCCAAACGCACTTCTATGGATAAGTTAAGGTAGCCAACCTCTAAGACAGAAAGGACCTGGATCACATACAGCGGTACTGGCGGTGGAGAGGTAGCCATAGAGAATAGGGGTTAAATGTAATGATTAAAGCCATAATAAACATTCCAAACAGTATACCCAAAGGTCAATCTGTGTCCACTAAGGACCAAGAAATCAAACCACTAAGGCCCGTGATCTGTGGGTAGGTAACAAAATCTCAACTAAGTACTTGAGCATCAATGGGAATAGACATGAGGGGTACATACCCCTCATATATAGAACTGCCACCACTCACCTCAGCACACTCCCCAGTATGTGTCCTCCGTATGGGCGTCTCGCAGTGAAAAAAACGCGAGCATCCCTTAAATCCCCCTGAATTGGTGCTAAAAACGATATCATCAATCCTGATCAACGTGAGCACTTGGATCTCAATATACAGGAATACCGCACTATCACTAGGCGGAGTGCCTCTGACTCCCCTTAGTGGAAAGTATGAAAATGACATCAAATGCAGACAACTGCCCATTCAAGATGCCAAAACATCCAAAGTAGTAGGACCAAGATAGGCGAAAGAGACGGCTCATCCCAAGAAGGGCCCTCAAAGGGGAATGCCCCAAGATGAAGCAGACCTGGGGCACAGAAACGGGGGGTGACACTCCCACAACCATCACAGTAACAAGACAATAGAATTATGGATACACAAACATTTGAAAAAAACAAAAACTCATATAAACCATTGTGTTATTAAACCAAAAATGTATCAAATTTGGGTGTTAAATATCCCCATCCACCCATCCCCTCAACTCAAAAACCCCCCCACACACAAAACCAACAGTGCAGGGGAGGCCACTGGCCCACCATGGGGAATCCAGTTATAAGAACGGTTTGAGCTATTGAGTTCATTTAGCTCTGGAGGAATAAGCCTCTCAATCCACAGGGTCTCTGCTCTGAGGATCTGGTTATCACAATCTCCCCCTCTAGGGTTAGGTTTGACCACCTCCAAAGCAAAAAAAGAGACCGTCGTATTGTCAAAGGCATGATGAAGCCCTATATGTCTAGAGATTGGTGTAATGATCTTGCCATTCCCGGAGTAATGAATATGGTCCCGTATTCGGTGACCAAACTCCTGGATGGTCTTCCCAACATAAAATGCATGACAAGTGCACTTCATTAAATATATCACACCACGAGTTTTACACGTGGCATAATATAGGGATTGCAACCAGGTTCCATTGGGGAGATAAGTCCCCTTCCCCTCCGCAATTCAAGGGCATCCATCACACTCACCACATCGGTATGTTCCCTTGGGGAACTGGACCCCTCTGGGCACATTTGAGTAATGACTGGATGTTAGAGTGTCCCGTAGGGATACAGCCTTTCTAAAAACCAGTTCAGGATTAGGTTGTAAATACATTGAAAGTACATAGTCATCGGTCAGTGGGTTGTTAGATTTTATAACCGTTTGGCTCTTGTACCCAATTTTAGTTTGATGCCTCTCATTGTGGGCATTCCATAATATGAAGAGATCTGTTAATGAGGCAGAGTTGTTTTTAAAGTATTTTCAGAGATAGGTAGTGTTAGGGAGAAGGTAAGAATGACAGTGCCACAGGTAGAAGGGTGTGTGAGTTTCATTTTCCATTATTGATATAGAGACAGCAACATGGTCGGGCCACGTGATGTCATGCATAGGGGAGGAGGAGATGTGCTGTGACAGCCATTTATATATAATATATAAACAATTCTCGAATATGAATTATGTCTTGAGGAGAATAATGTAAAGTCCTTTTCATTGGCATGCTGGCATCTCCATATATCATAGTTGTCTTCTTAGTGGAAAGGGGACTGCAGTGAGGGAGAGGGTCTCTTGTGATGAGCCGTGGAGTCTAGTGAGCAGTCAGTAGGAAAATTAAAGTCCATGCAATTAATAGCGACCATTTTTTGAGGTAAGTTTGTGAAATTGTTTGCTTAAAAAATTTAATTGGTGAGAGTCAGGTTAAGGACATACATATTTACCAAGGTGAAAGTTTTTGAGTTGCTCTCACGTAGAAGTACAATAAATCTGGATCTGAATTGAGTCCAATATGTTGAAAGAGATTGAGTTCTTAACAGTGATCAGGACTCCCCTGTTTTTAACAGGGGCATTTGTAGTGAAGATAAAAGAGAAGTTTTTATGAGTACATTTGGGGTAAGTCATGCCTTGAAAATTAGTCTCCTGTATACATAGAATGTCTCCCCATAAGGTATGGCCATCTCTCCATAGGGAGGATAGTTTAGCTGGATGGTTTGGGCCATTAACATCCAAAGAAGCTATTTTAAATCCCATTGGTGTACCAGGCAGAAGTAATTAACTGAGAACTAGCAAGAAATGATGCACAGGTCAAGCCACAAGAGGTTGACTGTGTGGATACATGACTTTCTAGAACTGGGCAGATTCCAGGCTATGCTGGTTTAGATTTCTGATTTGGGTCATGTGCTGCAATAAAGAAAAGGAAAAAAAAACAAAAGAAATATAGTTCAAACTGCAAAACTTGAAAACAAAACAATGTACAGGTAAAAAAAGTGGATCACAATGTGGATCCAGTTGCAGAAAAAAAATTGCTTGTAAGTTCCAGAGTGGATAGAACTGGAGTAGAGCAGTTCCAGGCACACTGAAACTGATATGCGGTAGTAAAGGTGTGGCATGGTCAGGTACTTCCCTTGGGAGGTTTTTTGTTCTTCCATTTGTGGGTGACAACTTGCCAGTCAGGTAAAGGAGAAGACCGAGTGGTTAAGGAGGGGGGCAGCTCGGGGAGAATCCCCTAAGTATGTAGTAGTTGCAGTTCCTCATCAATTGAAGTGATAGTAGATATGGCTCCATTCCCTGTGCTGATAAGTTTAGTGGAGTAACCCCATCTGTAGCGAATTGTGTGGTTCCGCAGAGTTTTGGTTGGTGTGGTCGGAGAGGTCGGGAAATGTTCTAGTTTGTAGAAAGTGGCTAACTCTTTCTCTTTTATGAGGTAAAACGTAATTGTACTTGTAATTGTAATTGTAGAAGCACACCCTGTGATGGCTTGGGAATGCGGTGTACTCTGTCAATAATTTGTTCCGCATCTGTTGCTGTAGGTATGATGGTATGGAGTAGAGAATGGACATATGTAGGTAATGGATTAAGCAGGACCACCTCAGAAATGCCATGCACCTGCCCATCTATCCACATAGACACTGTATACAGACACCATTTTCTCCATTCACTTGCTGTTACCTATAGTGTTAAAGGATAAGGCCATCCATTCCCATAGTAATATTATAATGTAGTTAAAGAGCGCTACGTGTTATTTTATTTTTTTTGTTCAATGGTCTGTATTAAATTTTCCGAGTAAACTTACAGAAAAAAAAAAGGGAGAACTGCATAGCTTTACGAAGTTATAATAGTTACAATACTAGAAACATGAGCGAAACAATCGATTGTGATGAGCTGATATATTTGTTAGGTAGACCATAGTCAGGATTGGAGTCATAACTTGTATCAGCGACCACACAGGAGGGCCTCAGGCCAGAGCCAGGACACCCCTAGTGGGAACACAACTGTGTCTCGGACTTGGCAGGAGGTCCACTGTGTGGTGGCCCAGCGCAGCTAAGCTCTTTCAACATAGTGGGGATATAGAAAAAGGAAAAGGGAGGAGGGGGGACTAGGATAAACACAAAGGGCAGGGGGTATAAAAGAGAGAAAATATGTTGGTTGATGTTGGCATAAAAGTTTTTGGATTAATTGTAACAAATTAACTGGAACAGTGAGTACATCTCAAGGTTAAAGCCGTGTTCCTCTCAGTTTCTTCCCCGGGGAGCACCACAGGGGGCAGGGTTTATTAGCAACCCGGCCTCCTTCAATTCGGTTGGAGTTATTGGGTCTGGATTACCTATATACATTTATTGGCTCTGGGATCTAGCAGCCAAGGTTGCCACCTCTCATGGAACTTCTTTAATAGCATATGTGCTTTAGAATACAGGTGTTCCATGAGCAGTTGGTCTATTAATATTGCAACGGTATCTTGTATTGTGGGTGGGGCTGCCTTTTTCCAGACCCTGGTTATAGAGAGACGAGCAGCAACCAAAATGTGAGTAATTATGGTGTGAGATTTTGTGTGCCACTCCCCGAGGTCAAGACCGAAAAGAGCCAACTGTGGGGTCATTTTGGAGTATCTCCCTGTGACATCTCCAATTAGTGTGGCAATGTCCGTCCAGAAACGAGAAATGGACAGACATTCCCACAGGATGTATGTCCGTCTTGTTTACAATTTCTCCAGCAACTCCTGGAATGAGATGGGTACATCTGGGACAGTCTTACAGGTGTATAATGCCAGCAATGCAATATTTTCAGGAGCGTTTCCCAATGGGAAATGTTTCTCGAGAATCTCAATGGGGCATGCATAGCTTGTTGCCAGTCTGAGATGGAGAATTTCTGTTTCAGGTTTTCTTCCCATAACATGATGGGCGCTGGTTTATCCGTACTTTTTTGGCTCATCAAGGTGTTGTATAGCAGAGATATACTCCTGATCTTTTTGTTAGTAGAGTTAAGGAAGGAGACAATTTCTTTAGTTGTGATATCTTCCGAGAGACTTATGGAGGAGAGGCAATGTCGGATCCTAGGAAACACATAAAAGTCCTTGTTCAAGATGTTATAAAGTTCTTTGAGACAGTGGAAGGGCATGAGTTGGTGTTGTTTGAATAAGTGACCCACGGATTTAATGCCCAGCGAAACCCACCTCTGGATAGGTAAGTCAGGCGTAATCAAAGATAGCGCAGAGAATGGGAGGTGATGTAACACTTGCGTGTGTAGACTTAAAGCGATTTGTCTCACGGATTTCCATACGGTAATTGTTGCGTTCACAGTGGGTAAGAAAGAGCGAGGGGGATGGTACCCCAGCCATATCGCTGTCAGAAATTGTTGAGGGTTATCCGTGAAAACGTCCTTCTCGATTTCCGCCCATCTCTGTGATTCCGGGGCACTCCAGAGGCTTTTTGTTTGGGCCAAGATGGTAGCCCTGTAGTAGGTTTTTAGGTCCGGGACCCCTGGGCCGAAGTGGGTCTTGGGGAGCGCTGAGTAAGGCTGCTTTGATCCGGGGTTTGCGAGCAGCCCAAATGAATTTGTTAATTGTGGCTTGGAGATTCAGTATATCCGTTTGTAGTACCGGTATTGGCAATGTCCTAAAGAAGTATAGCACGTGGGGTAGCAGAAACATCTTGGAGAGGGCTATTCTGCCCGCCCAAGATGCTGATGTGTTGAGAAGGTTTTTGGAGATGTCTTGTAGTTTCTGCTGTAAAGAGGATAGGTTAATATGCAGGATCGTATCTAATGGGGAAGTCAACTGAATGCCTAAGTATGACATTGATGAGTTTGGTGCCCAGGAGAATGGGGAGATGTTAGAGATGGAAGTTTTGAGTTGAGGTGGTAGGGCAATTCCTAACATGGAAGATTTAGAGTGGTTTACTTTGTACATAGATATCTGTCCAAATGAGTGTAGTAGATCACAGAAGACGGGTAAGGAGCTAGCTGGTTCAGTAACGCAGATGATTATGTCATCCGCATATAGGCCTATTTTCTGTTTGTTCCCTCCAATCTCCAGGCCTTGTATGGATGCGTGTTCGCGGATGGCTTGGGCAAGCGGCTCGATGGTCAGGGCAAATATCAGGGGAGATAGGGGACAACCCTGCCTCGTCCCATTGGTGATGGGGAAGGGTGATGATAATAGTCCTGATGTTAAAACCCTGGCTTTGGGGGTGGAGTACAACCCTAATATAGCGTTCAGAAAGGGACCCTGTATCCTGAATTTGCGTAGGACCAGGGTCAGATATAACCAATTGACCCTGTCGAACGCCTTCTCTGCATCCAATGAGATTAGCAGAGATGGCGTCCGGCAGTGCTCGGCCCAACCGATGATGTCTATAAATCTGCGGGTGGCATTAGATGCTTGCCTGTGCGGTACGAAGCCCACCTGGTCCGTGTGGACGAGATTAGGGATGTGATTGGCTAGATGTGTGGCTAACAGTTTGGTATAAATTTTAAGGTCCATGTTCAATAATGAAATTGGTCGATAATTGGCTGGGTCTTGTGGGGCTTTACTGGTTTTGTGTATGGTTGTTATGGTTGCTTCTAGTGATTCCAAGGGGATCTGTCCTGTTTCTAAGAAGGTATTGAAAGTGTGACATAGATGTGGGGTCAACTGATCAGAGAAGGTTTTATAATATTCGTTGCCAAATCGGTCAGGGCCTGGAGCCTTGTGCATGGGGAGGTTGTTTATGATACGCAGAATTTCATTTTGTGTGAAGGGTGCAGATAGGGACTCTAGCTGAGTTGTGGAGATGGAGGGGAGATGTAGTGGGTCTAAGAACTCGCTTATTCGTTCAGAGGTGGGTTTGGGTTCTTGCGGATTTTGTGCTAGGTTATATAGTTTTGAATAAAAAGAGCTGAAGCAATCTGCTATGTCTTTAGGGTTTATTAATTTATGACCTTGGTCATCTATCAGGAATTCAATCCTGTTTTGTGCAACCTTCCGCTTGTACTGTTGTGCCAGGAACTTACCCGGTCTATTCCCCTGGGAATACCAGGAGAGATGTAGGCGCCTAATATTGTAATTATGGCGTTTTTGAAGGAGGGAGCTAAGTTCATTTTGTAGTTTGTTCAGATCTGTAGCTATGGAGTCTTTGGGGTTCCTTTTATTTATGGATTCTAAGTTCCTGATTTGCCTAAGGAGGTTATCTAGGGTCATATTTCTCCTTTTTTTCTCCTGGGCACTCATTTTTATAAAGATCCCTCTTAGTGTTGCTTTGTGGGCATTCCACATTGTGACGGGACTAGATACTGATCCTGCATTGGCATCAAAAAATGAGCGAATTTCGGATTTCACCTGTTCCTGACTCTCCGTGGCACAAAAGAGAGTGGGGTTTAAACGCCAAGAATTATAGTTGGGTGTTTGGGAGTTTAGCAGAAGGATTATCATTACAGGGGCATGGTCAGACCATGTAATACTGCCAATAGTTGATTTCGTAACTTTTTGAAGGAGTGCTTTGGAGGTCAGGAAGAGGTCGATCCTGGAATAAGATCTTTGTGAGGTTGAGTAGAAGGAGTAATCCCTCTCAGCACCATGTAGACATCTCCAGGGATCATAGAGGTCCTCTCGAGAGACTAGGGATGACAGGGCTGTGGATTTTCTCCATTTTTTGTTGGAGGAGTCCATGAGGGGGTCAATAACCTCATTGAAGTCTCCACAAACAATGAGTTGATCCTTAGGGAAGTGTTGGAGTTTCTGTAAGACTGTTTTATAAAAATGTTTTTGGTGGGTGTTAGGGGAATATATGTTTGCAATCACCACTGGTTGGTTGTTGAAGGAGGCAGATAGTATTATGTATCTACCTGCTGGATCTTGATCTATATGGGTAAGTCTGAAAGCCACAGAAGAACTGATCGCTATCATTACTCCCCTCTTCTTTTGATCCGATCGTGCGTGGAAACAGATTGGAAATAGCCTATGTGAGCATTTGGGGGGGTTGATTTCAGTAAAGTGTGTCTCCTGAACACATAGGACATCTGCTCTCTGTGATTTGGCCTCTTGCCTTAGTAGCGAACGTTTAAAGAGATTGTTTAGTCCCTTCGTGTTCAGGGAGACAATTGTAAGGGACATATCACAGTGACAGGGAGACGGGGTATTAGTCTCCTATCGTTACTTAGGGTCCACTCCTTCTACCACCTCGTGAAAGGGTATTGTGATAGCAGGGGACAGTTACCTGTATGGTGGGGCTCCACAGTTGTACGGGGCTCGTAGCAATCACGCAAATGTGGAACTCCCACTATGGGATAATGAGTATCTCACTGTTCAATAAGTAGCGCCAACCTTAGAGCAGATAAATCAAAAAATAAGAAAGAGGTTTTTAACAAATACCAAAAGAAGTTAGTAAACAGAGTTGCAACCTTAAACGGTAATTTAGGCAAGTGTGTTTAGCACACTGATTCCCTGAGGGGTGTGACTAGTGTCTAGCGCGACTCATTCACTCCTATGCTGCTTCCGAAGCATTAGTAGATGTCCAGCCATTAGGTACCCTTCTCTTATGGAGGGGTTGGGGGCACCCGACATTCAATCTGCTATGTGTTAGATCTGGAGGCCCAGGGGTTATGCATTCTCGGATGGGGGTCCCTGTTCGGTGTCAGCGGTGATTCCTGAGTACTGATGCCCCAGTTGTTCAGAAGCTTAATGCCCTCTTTTGGAGTGAGGACCGAGACCAGTTGATTGTTATAGGTTACTAACAACTTGGTGGGGTATCCCCATTTATAGGGGATCTTTTGTTCCAGCAGGATCGCTGTGACTTGAGAGAAAGTCTTGAGTGCTTGGGAGGTGACAGGAGAAATATCATTGAACAGCAATATTTTGTTGAAAGGCTCTGGTAGAGAGCGTAGTGATCTCGCTGCACTCATGATATTTTCTTTTACATGGAAGTAGTGTAGCTTCGCAAGGATGTCTCTAGGGACTGAGGCAGGCAGGTATTGCGGCTTGCGGATCCTGTGCACCCGATCTATGAGTAGATCCTTAGTAGTGAGGGAGGGTATGAGCTTCCGAAACTGCTGTAGGTATGGGATGATTTCTGGGGCAGCTAGGGACTCTGATACCCCTCTAATTTTTATATTTTGTCTGTGTGACCGGTCCTCTAAATCAGCGACCTTTAAGCGAAGCATTTGTATTATGGTCGCTTGGTCATCTTGTAGATCAACAATCCTGTTGTGGGCTTTAGTGACCTCCTCTAAATGCTGCTCTATGTGAGTTGTTCAGTCTTCTAGGGAGGTTACGTCCCCCTGTAATTGGACAATGAAAGCTTTAAACTCTCTGTGTAAGTCCGCTTGTAATGCCAGCAACATGGTTTAATTGCCTTCTCCGAGGCAGGGTTGTCAGATGTGGGGAAGGCCGCCAGTGGGGGGATGGATGTGTCTCCTGTTGTGGGACTACAAGTCTCAGCGCCATGTTGTTTCTTATTAGGTGGTTGTTTGTCAGGGGATTGTAGAGATAACCCTGCTAGTCTCTTACCTCTATCTCCTGAAGGGGATAGTTCCTTTGCAGGAGCAGGTGTATTGTCCATCTCTACAGCAGCACTCTCATGTGTGGAAGCCGTATGCTCCATCCGCCCCCCTCCTTCCCCGCTCTGTTGTGCGACGGCATCACCCTGAGCAGGCCACATGTAGAAGTCCAGGAGCTTGCGTGAGCCGTGAGCTTGTTTATCCCTCCTGGGCATAGTCCGGTCGGGTCCTGACAAGTTCCCCTCTGCAACGGGGGATAAATGATCGCTGTGGCTAGGCTGGAATCGCTAGGCAGGAGAACGGAGTGGCAGAGCTCAGCTATCAAGCGGCCATCTCCTCACACGCCAGGACACGCCCCCCGCTACGTGTTATTTTAAAGTGCTAGTGGTATCTTTTCTGCAAAAATGTGCTGGGATAATCCCTCTAGTGCCCTTAATTTAACAAATTTCCTAAATTTGGAGCTCCTAGTGTTTCTAATCACCAAGCAATAACCAAAGAATTAATTTCAAACTCATATCTGGGTCCCTGGGCCAAGTATTGGTTCACCAGTGGTTTCCAGTAATTTGTGAATAGCAATTAGCAGGGTATAGTGGTCACGAATGCATAATTACATACTCTCAATTAAAAATGTATACACAATATACGTAGGTAGTGAATAGTACATAGTTCATTCATATAGATTTTTCCTTTGTAATCAGTTGGTCTTCTTAGTAACAGTTCATCAAAAAAATCTTCTTAACAGACGTGCATGTAAAGTGCCCAGTGCTCAGTAAATATTAGTGCGATATCATAGGTGCAATCCGCGCTCCCCTACTGCACTTCCCTGCACTCACCAGAAAGTGGGGACTTCCATTACAGAAGTCAGATGCACTCTGCGGTGTGTCTGGGGCTTATAGTACCACGGATCAAATCCCACCAGTAGCGATCGCCACTTGAAGTATGCACGGCTTGTATGCAATGTTCAATAGATGACATAGAAGGTATACATAGTGTAAATCCGTAATTTATTGGGTAAAAAATTAAAATATCCACTTACATTTAAAATCTCAACATAGTGTATCCAAAACAGGTAACATGTGTAAACCGGATGTGTTGTCACCGCCCATGATCAACTGACGCGTTTCGTCCCTCCCACAGGACGTTCACAAAGGTTAATCCCTGGTGGTGTGGAATTAATCTATATATAGTTGTTTTATTGATTCAATCGATCCCTCCTTCCCCTTCTTTTCCAATTCTGATCTGCCCTTCTTCCTGTTTACTATCATCATTTCTGCTTCCTGGCAGGAACCAGAAATGAGCGTCACCTCCGCTTTCTGTGGTGGGCCGGAAATGGGTGTATTTAGTGATAGTAGGTTACTTTCTCCTCCATCTTGGTACACCCGATCCACTAGTCATTTGTATTGTTATCATTATTCTTTTGTATGAACATTATTTGTCATCGTTCCTCATGTGTAGATCTAGACTACTGATGGACTATGCTGGATTATACATATCTACTTTTTATTATCTTTACGTCCGTCAGAGTGCTGTC
>BLSH010481053.1:148294-159788 GCA_018402905.1 Glandirana rugosa
TTCCTACTTATAGTTGGTTATACTATAGTTTAAGAGACCGTGTATGTCAATCTGGTCGTAATTTAAGAACCTAAACCTTTATAAACAGTTTTTATTGTGGGACTTATGTGTTTGTGTAAAGTTTCTTTGCCTATCTTTACCCATATAAAGGCGATTTTCGGCCGTGGTAGGTTTTACCGAATTACCGTATAGATTTTCGGTCTACAATGTGTAGTCTTCCTTAACGCTGAGTGAACTTCTAATATTGTATGTCTGTAGGAATAGTTTTCTAAACTTCTCTTTCCGATATTCTTTTTGTGGAATGACTTCTACTCTCTTGTTCACTTTGTCTATTTATCTCTTCTGTGTTCTATGTCCTTGTATTGCTTGTTATATCCTGTACTGAAAGCAATTTCATAATTTTTGGTTTTCCTCTGTTTTTTTCCCAGTGTGTCTTCTCTATTTATCTGTTTCACTTGTTCTCTCATCTTCAGTAAGGTGTTTTTCTTATAGCCTTTCTCTTCAAATCTTTTGATAAGGATGTCTGTATGTTATAATCTTCAAGTGAGTCGCAATTCCTTCTGATGTGTAACATCTGGCTTTTAGATATGCCATTAAGCCATTTTGGATGGTGCCGGCTTTTAGCGGAAATATACCCATTTCTATCCGTTTCTTTGAAATGTGTTTGTGTATTCAGGGTGTTATTTTTGACAAATATTTCCAAATCCAAGAATTTAATGCTGGTCTAACTGTATGTGCCAGAGAATTTGATATCATATTGGTTGATATTCATCCTTTCTAGGAATGTTTTTAAAGTTTCTTCTGTTCCTTCCCACATAATGAGTACATCATCAATATATTCTCCTTTCTTGTGTATTTGAAGATGTCTTCTTCTTCCCACTTGCTCATAAATATGTTGGCTACTGTGGGGGCAAATTTAGCCCCCATTGCCACTCCTTTCTTTTGTGCCTAAAACTGTTTGTCTTGCCAGAAGTAATTACCCTTCATGGCTAATGATAAGGCTTCTACAATGAATTCCTGTTGTTCTGTTTCCATGGTGGTTTTCTCTTTTAGGGCACACAACAGCACAACACAACAAAAGCAATCAACTACAAGAGAATATAAAAACACCTAAATACAATCTACCAGTACATAACAGATTTGAACCCTTAAAGCAAGTAAGAAATGACCACAGTCCACAACAAACCCCAAGTTATAATTCTCGCCATCATAATTACAGACAGGAGGAACCCCAACTATGGCAACCCAGATTTCATAGAGGGGATTTTCACGGGAGAGGAAACAGAGGCCCCCCATGGAGAGAACACAACAGAACAAGAGGAAGAGGTCAATATTGGGGACCAACCTGCAATCCCCACCCGCCACCCCCGTACAGAGATCCCTATTATGAGGGACAGAATACAAAACACAACCATCCACAAGGGGAATATTACGCTATGGAGAGAAACACTTATTACAACCAGGGCCCCCCAAACAATGAAGGAGGAGAGGATGCAGAGGGAGCAAAAGGAAAAAGAAAAAGAGAGTCATAAGTGAAGGCATATTTAATTTAAGTAAAGCCATCCTCACGGAAGATGAATTGAAAACATTAGAATTAGGATTAAAATATGCACCCCAAAGAAGACTGAATAAATTTGAGTTGTATATGGATTTGCAAAAATTCATTAGAAAATTGAATATAAAAAAAATGTTGCTACTAAAACAGAAAATCTAAATGAACCCCATACAGTTTATAGGCATAGAGGATTAAGGAATAAGTCCCTCCCTATTCAACCCTAAACATGGAAGCAATCATTGTGTCAAAGTTTTTAAAATAATGATGGAACAAGAAATAGAGAACATGAATCCCCGCCATTTTAAGGAAAACCTAGAGATTAAGCAAGGTATAGAAACACTGGAGAAGAATAAGAACATCCTAATAAGACCCGCAGATAAAGGAGGAGCCATAGTTATCCTGGACAAAGAGGATTACTATAGGGAATTGAATAGACTGTTGGCTGATGAAGACACATATGAAAAACTGAGTACAGATTCTACAAATAAATTCAAAGCAAAACTAACAAAAACTCACTCACTGCCTAGGAGGTTGCTAACCACTTCAAAAGCAAGATTGACACAATTTGTGACGAAATCTCCACTCTACAGGCATCCTCCCCAGTTGACACCCCATGCCAACAAGCACAATCGACACTATCCTTATTCAAACCTGCTACTATGAACGAGGTTGCTAAACTCCTTTCTAACGCCCACCTAACCACCTGTCCACTGGACCCTATTCCCTCTCAAATACTACGCTCACCCTCTGACTCTATCCTGCACTCTCTAACTCACATCTTCAATCTCTCCCTCTCTTCTGGCATCTTCCCCAATGCTCTAAAACATGCATTGGTCACCACCATAGTCAAAAAGCCATCCATGGACCCTACCGATCTAAACAATCTGCGCCCTATCTCCTTGCTCCCCTTTTCCTCCAAACTTCTTGAGCGCCTAGTCTACAACAAACTGAGTGACCATCTTGTTAAGAATAGCCTTCTGGACCCCCGTCAATCTGGATTTCGCCCTCAACACTCTACAGAAACTGCCCTTCTTAAACTCACAAATGACCTACTGACCGCAAAAACCAATGGACACTACTCTGTACTCCTACTCCTGGATCTTGCGGCTGCCTTTGATACTGTCGACCACCCCCTCCTCCTCAAAAAACTTAACTCCCTCGGTCTCCGTGACTGTGCTTTTCAGTGGCTCTCGTCCTACCTATCCCATCGCACCTTTAGCGTAACGTACAATTCTACCTTGTCCTCTCCTCTTCCCTTCTCTGTTGGGGTCCCCCAAGGTTCTGTTCTTGGACCCCTCTTATTTTCAATATACACCTCTTCCCTGGGTCGGCTGATAGCCTCCCACGGCTTTCAATATCATTTCTATGCTGACAATACCCAAATCTACCTCTCCACCCCCCAACTCACCCCATCAGTCTCCTCACGTATCTCTAGCTTATTAACAGACATATCTGCCTGGATGTCACACCACTTTCTTAAACTCAACTTGTCCAAAACTGAACTCAAAATATTTCCTCCCCCATGTGCCATTTCCCCCGACTTCTCTGTCAAGAGCAATCGCACAACCATCCACCCATTCCCACATGTCAGGGTGCTTGGTGTTATCCTGGACTCTGAACTCTCCTTTTAGCCTCACATCCAATCACTTTCTAAGGCTTGCCGCCTCAATCTCCGCAACATCTCTAAAATACGTCCCTTCCTAACCAATGAAACCACAAAGCTCCTGATTCACTCCCTGGTCATCTTTCGTCTCGACTACTGCAACTCCCTCCTCACTGGCCTACCTTTAAATAGACTATCCCCTCTCCAGTCCATCATGAATGCCACTGCCAGACTCATCCACGTTACAAACCGTTGAACATCTGCCACCCCTCTCTGCTAATCCCTCCATTGGCTGCCACTCGCCCAACGAATTAAATTCAAAATAATAACAATCAGCTACAAAGCCATCCACAACTCTGCTCCCAGCTACATTACCAACCTAGTCTCAAAATATCAACCTAACCGTCCTCTTCGCTCCTCTCAAGACCTCCTGCACTCCAGATCCCTCATCACCTCCTCTCATACTAGCCACCAAGACTTATCCCGAGCCTCTCCCATCCTCTGGAACTCCCTACCCCAATCGGTCAGAATGTCCCCAAATCTATCCACCTTCAAGCGATCCCTGAAAACTTTTCTCTTCAGGGAAGCCTATCCTGCCACCACCTAACAACTACACTCCTTATTTTCTCAATCAGCTCATCCCCCGCAGTTTACTGCACTTTCGTATCATTCAACCCTCCCTCTTAGATTGTAAGCTCTAATGAGCAGAGCCCTCTGATTCCTCCTGTATTGAATTGTATTGTAATTGTACTGTCTGCCCTAATAGTGTAAAGCGCTGCGCAAACTGTCGGCGCTATATAAATCCTGTATAATAATAATAATAATAAAACTTAATTAAAAAGCACAAAAAAATGGAATATTGGATAAGAAAGAAGCGCAGTACCTCATCCCTGATGCACCTAAAATACCAGTAATCTATCAGGTACCTAAGATCCACAAGGATAAAAAACACCCCCCAGGAAGGCCTATAATTAATGGAATTGATTCCATTTTCTACCGCACGGGAGAGTACAGGCAGTCCCCGAGTTACGAACGGGTTATGGACTGTAGGTTCATTCTTAAATTGAATTTGTTTGTAAGTCGGAACTGTACATTTCTAAGTGTAACTTCAACCTGTGCAATGATGTGGGATGTTCCGGGCACTGCTATGTGTGCAGTTGTGCTATATGGGGCTCTTGTGGCTATGCTATGCAGCACTGTGGGATGTGTCTGGTGCTGCTCGGCTGTATCTGGGACCAGTGTGGAATAACACGGCCAGCAGTGACGTCACACCACCCCCGTTCGTAAGTAGGAGTTGTTCGTAACTCGGATGTTCGTAAGTCGGGGACTGCCTGTACCTAGATCATTTCCTTCAACCACTTGCAAGCAGTTTTCCATCATACATCAAGGACAGCAAAGAAGTCATCAACCTGATCAAAACACAAAAGTGAACCAAGACATTATATTGGCCAGTGTAGATGTAGAATCCCTTTACACTAATATAAAGCAATCAGATGCTATCAAAGCAATCCAATGGGCCCTAAAAGAGAAAACCACCATGGAAACAGAACAACAGGAATTCATTGTAGAAACCTTATCATTAGCCATGAAGGGTAATTACTTCTGGCATGACAAACAGTTTTATGCACAAAAGAAAGGAGTGGCAATGGGGGCTAAATTTGCCCCCACAGTAGCCAACATATTTATGAGCAAGTGGGAAGAAGAAGACATCTTCAAACACACAAGAAAGGAGATCATAATGTTTAAACTATATAATGATGATGTACTCATTATGTCGGAAGGAACAGAAGAAACTTTAAAAACATTCCTAGGAAGGATGGATATCAACCAATAGATATCAAATTCTCTGGCACATACAGTAAGACCAGCATTAATTTCTTGGATTTGGAAATATTTGTCAAAAATAACACCCTGAATACACAAACACATTTCAAAGAAACGGATAAAAATGGGTATATTTCCACTAAAAGCGGGCACCATCCAAAATGGCTTAATGGCATACCTAAAAGCCAGATGTTACGCATCAGAAGGAATTGCGACTCACTTGAAGATTATAACATACAAACAGAAATCCTTATCAAAAGATTTGAAGAGAAAGGCTACAAGAAAAACATCTTACTGAAGACGAGAGTACAAGTGAAACAGATAAATAGAGAAGACACACTGGGAAAAAAACAGAGGAAAACCAAAAATTATGAAATTGCTTTCAGTACAGGATATAACAAGCAATACAAGGACATAGAGAAAGCTATCAAAAAACATTGGCCAATTCTGAAAAAGGATCCTGTATTATCCAAGATCATATCAACATAACAATTTATCTACAGAAGACCCCCGAACCTCAGAAACATATTGGCCAAAAATGTTCCAGATCCCCCTACTAAGAAAACCACATTTGTGGACAATAAAGGATTTTATAGTTGCGGCAAATGCAAGATTTGCAGAACATGCCACATCAATAGGAAAAGAAAAACAACGCAATTCAAATCTAACCAAACAAATACCAGTTATGACATCAATACCTTTATTTCATGCAATAGTACACATGTCACATACCTATTAGAATGTGACTGTGGACTACAATATATTGGAAGAACAACTAGAAAGCTGAAAACAAGATTGAGGGAACACCTTAATTACATCAAAAAAGGGTTTAAATATCATAGTTTGTCCAATCATTTTAGGATATATGATAATAGGGACCCCAAACAACTCAGATTTTGTGGGATAGACAGGATTAATAAACATTGGCGGGGAACTAATATGAAAAGGGCTATATCACAAAATTAATCCAGGTGGATATACCAGATGTCACCTCATGGCTTAAACGTGGAGATGGATGTCAATTGTTTTATATCCAATTTTTAATCACAAAATACTGTAGTTTTTTTAAATTAACTTCATACATAGTATTTTATTTAATTTTAATTCTTATCATATTTACACACTCTGATGAGGTTCAATTAAACTATATAGGAAAAGGAAGCTAAACTTAATCAATACTCAATTTTAGACATCATAATTATATAAACAATGTCAATGTATGGGCATAACAGTCATGAAATCATATTGTAGACTATTGAAATGACAAAAAATGGGTTAACCACTAGATGGCACCCAAATCATAATACACACTGACGGACGTTAAGATAATAAAAAGTAGATATGTATAATCCAACATAGTCCATCAGTAGTCTAGATCTACACATGAGGAACGATGACAAAGAATGTTCATACAATCAGAGTATCAAAGAATAATGATAACAATACGAATGACTAGTGGATAGGGAGTACCAAGATGGAGGAGAAAGTAACCTACTATCACTAAGTACACCCATTTCCGGCCCACCACAGGAAGCGGAGGTGACGCTCATTTCCGGTTCCTGCCAGGAAGCGGAAATTATGATATTAAACAGGAAGAAGGGCATATCAGAATCGGAAAAGAAGGGGAAGGAGGGATTGATTGAATCAATAAAACAACTATATATAGAATAATTCCACACCACCCGGGATTAACCTTTGAGAACGTCCTGTGGGAGGGAAGAAACGTGTCAGTTGATCGCGGGTGGTGACAACACATCCGGTTTACACATGTTACCTGTTTTGGATACACTATGTTGAGATTTTAAATGTAAGTGGATATTTTAATTTTTTACCCAATAAATTACGGATTTACACTATATATACCTTCTATGTCATCTATTGAACATTGCATACAAGCCGTGCATACTTCAAGTGGCGATCGCTACTTGTGGGATTTGATTCGTGGTACTACAAGCCCCATACACACCACAGAGCGCATCTGACTTCTGTAGTGGAAGTCCCCACTTTCTGGTGAGTGCGGGGAAGTGCAAGAGGGGAGCACGGATTGCACCTATGATATCGCACTGATATTTACTGAGCAATGGGCACTTTACATGCACATCTGTTAAGAAGATTTTTTTTGATGAACTGTTACTAAGAAGACCTACTGGTTACAAAGGAAAAATCTATATGAATGAACTATGTACTATTTGCTACCTATGTACTATTTGCTACCTATATTGTGTATACATTTTTAATTGAGAGTCTGTAATTATGCATTCGTGACCACCATGATTATTACTTGGTGATTAGAAACACTAGGAGCTCCATATTTATGAACTATTTAGGAAATTTGTTAAATTAAGGGCACTAGAGGGATTATCCCAGCACATTTTTGCACAAAATATACCACTAGCACTTTAAAATAACATGTAGCCCTCTTTAACTACATTATAATATTCCTTAAAGACACATGGCACCTTATTAGAGCACCAACGTATATAAGTCACTTATGCATAAACACTGATCTTTAACACACCACATATAAGGATAAGACCACACCCAGGATTAACAACAACAGAAGCACAGGGAGAGAAGCCAAACGTAGCATACACATCCATTCCCATAGACACTATATACAGACACCATTGTCTCCATTCATATTGCTGTTACTTGTAGTTCCACAGCATACAATACCTTTAAACCAGCAATCGCAGTGATCCCTCTTTGCAGGCGAGTTGAATTGCTTTGCTCTTGTCAGGAAAGGACTCACCTGCTTGTGGCACTGTGGCTCCCAGATCCATGGGCTGCAGTTCCAGTGTCCACCAGCGGGTGTCTCCCAGCAGGTGGACTATACAGGGAATTAGGTTGCACCTGATAGGACTTCTGGGGGTATATAAGCCTGCCTTTCACTGAGGTCAAGTGCTTCAGTATTTTCCCTGCAAGCCATGTCCCTGCCTGAGTCCGATCCGTTCCTGATCCTGAACCCTGATCCGGAGACCTGTCCCCTGGAACCTACTTCCTGCTCCCACTACTCGCTTCCTGCTCCCAGTACCTGGTTTCCTGTTCCCCTTATCTCTTGTCCCTGTCCTGTTTTGCTCATGTGTGTTCCCCCCACTTGTATATAGTTAGTTACATTATTATATAGGGTTTGCTGTGTTACGTTAACTTTCCACTTGCTTGTTTATGATTTACTGGTGTTGGTATTGGAAGTGGGTCATTGTCTTAATAAATATATATTCACACACTCATCTGGTCCTTTAGGTGCAGCCAACTGATCTGATCACCCTTGCTGGATGCCTGCATGTGGTATCCCTGACAGCTCTGCTATTCAGGAATTCTTCCAATACAACTCTCCTAAATGCTATATAAAGACCAAGGGATTCTATCTTTGTGATACAGGACTACCTTAAACCTTCCCCCACCACAAGAAATTGCTTTTACTATGCTCATAGAACTTGAATTTGCCTTGAAATCTTTGAAGGAGCAGGTTAAATTCCATTACAGTTAACTGTTGCTGAATGTTTATGCCACTTCATTTATTGCTTGCACCTGTGGGTTGAGGTACAGAAGGGAGTGGTCTGACATAGCTGAAAGCCATTCTTCTGCCCTTCTGTTGCCTGTTCACATAGGCCATATATACAGTATATGTATAAGGGCTGTTTATGTCTGATCATTCTTTATATTTAATCATTTGACATTTTCCATTGTGGTTGCAATTTCAGGATTATTATAAAGTGTAAGTTTATGTTGTTCGCCTCCAACTGTCTTTATCGTATGAGTAAAAAAAATCTATTAGCTCATCAGATTGTAGTGTGTCTATTTCATTGCTGCCATTGATAGAAAATGTCTGAACCCAGGATGTCAGTGGTGGCAACTAGTGGGGTGCTGATTCTACTAGCGGCCCTCATGGGGTAGCACTACACCAATATATCCTCAAAATAATACCTTGAAGCAAAAGCCCATTTTTAAATGTAGCCTTAAAGCTAAAAAAATAAAATAAAGGTTTCATATGGATGAAACAGTAGCTAAAAAGTTACCGCAGATCTTAAATGTACCACAAAATAAAAAGAGCTAGCAATCAGAAATAAAGTACAGTCTCCTAACTGACCTTACTCTCTCCCTTTACAGATTATGTAGCTTTCCCTATCCTTGCCACACAGCAGCTTCCTCAACACTGACATTATGGTTACACTGCACCCCCGCCCCTCTTTATAGTGAGAGGGCTGACATATTCAAGGGCCCCTTACTGGCCCTTTGCACACAAATTCTCCAGGATTGTGAATCTTGAACAGGCAAGATTCAGCTCAAACCCATGGTTAAGCATCTGAGACAAGTTATGTCTCAACTAGTGTCATTGCCCATAGCAACCAAACAGCTTCTATCTTTCATTTTTTGCACACAGCTTAGAATTTTGTCCATTTGAGGCAAAGTTGAAACAAAGTTTGTCTTAGGCACTTTTTATTAATTTTCTGTATTGATTTCTGTGGATTACATATCCTATGATACCTTGCTGTCTGCAATCAGCTATGACATCACATGCAGGGCTCTTTCTCTACTGACCGTGCCTTCTAAAACTCCTCCTCTCCACTATCTCAGCATTATAGTTGTAGTTCAAATGGCATACTTTGCAAATTTGGTATTACACCAGTGCATATTTACAGGGTATAGAAAATATGTCATTGCACTAAAGAAAATAAATTCTGTGCGATTCTTCAGCTTGCCAACTTCAAGATCATTTTGATCAGTAGGAGTAGGATAGGACTAATGGTAATTCAATGTGGAAATCAATATATGATTTTGCATTTTGCCCACAGATACACTTTAACCCATTTATGACTGTTGTGTGCATATATGTGGGTGGGAGGGCAAGTGGGCCTTACTGCCAAGCTGCTGCTTACATATGTTGTTGTGTAGTTTTGTGGTGTCCCAGAACTGTAATTGAGATGTCACCGACAGATCACTGTCATCTAGTGATGACTGGGAGATAGGAGGATGGGCACATGATGATGTCAACATTGTGCAGCCAATCACAGTGCAGCGAGTTCAAGAGCCCCTTCTAATGGTCTCATGGGACAGAGCCCATTTAAAGCATAAAGTGGTTAACTAACAAATTTATCACAACAAAGAAAAGTTTTCCCTGCACACCCACCAGCTAGCTAGCAAAAAAGCACATAACAATGTCTAACAACTAGCATTAAAAGTATAGGTTTTAATTGCACAACCTTTGCAAATATATGTGAAAGTTGCACTGTCCTGTCAAGGCTCATCTATAAAATGTGGTCCTAACCCTAAGTTTAATCATTGAGAGTCTCCATATTGAATCATATATAGCAATGGATAAATTGAGGGCATGTGTGCTTGTAAGTGGCCCATACCTTCGGCTCAGGGACGCACTAGAAGCTCATGCCAATTCCAGCAAGCTAAAAAAATGATAATCACCTCAATTTATAACTAGCTTTAAAAGTAAGGTGCACATGAAGGGGCTTATGGGTGGCTTTAAGTTGTTAAATAACTAATTCATCCCAGCACAAACACCCTGCAGACAAGCACTTCTGAGTTTATAAATACAGAACACAGCATAAAGGGAATTACTTTTTAGTGTTATCTGACCTTATTTGCGGGAGGTGAAAATGAAGGCATTTCTTTGTTTTATTTTATATGATTATCTTTTAACAAGGTTTTTTTTTCATTATGCCCTCAAATTACATCAATGCATGGTATGCACTCAGCCAATAGTTCTCATGCAATAATTATCACTTCTAATAGAATTTGTGGAATTGTAGCTTGAGTTTGTCATGGTATTGACCAGAATGGCACTTCTCTTCTGAGCCTATAAGCTCAGCATCAGCGTGCTAGTTAAGCTCAAATGAGAAATGTGTGAACATATCTACAGATTTTACTCTTTCTCAATACAGTTACTTTGTGATTTATTTATTGTTTAAAGCAATACTGTCCTTTAAAATTACCAATACAGTTCCATGCAAAAGAATAGGTTGTTCTTAACCTCTGTGGGATCCTCTGTCTTTCTATATTTTAACCATTGATAATGCAAAGGCATAGAGGACCACAGTGCATGGTGGGTGAAACAGATATGCAAAAGATTATTAATTCATTCCAATTCTGCAAAACAAAGGGAAAAACTAAAATGGACAATTGTTTCCATCTGCTTGGGGATGGTTAGTCTTAAGTAGAGTTGAGTGAACTTCTAGAAGTTTGGGTTCTGCTGGTTCGGCCGAACTTCGGGACAAAGTCCGGGTTCGGGTCCGGACAGAACCCGAACTTTGCCCCGGACCCCAAACCCCATTGAAATCAATGGGGACCCGAACTTTTAGGCACAAAAATGGCTGTAAAAAAGTCCTGGAAAGTCCTAGAGGTCTGCAAAAGGAATGAAAATGGGGGTAAGGGTGGGACAAGTGCCCTACAAAGAAATGGGGACAGGGAAATAACTTTAAATATTTTAAAAAAAATAAAAACATAAAAAAATCTAAAATGGTGGTGGACCATCTTCAAACTGTGTGTGAAAAGTATTA
>BLSH010481053.1:159798-171717 GCA_018402905.1 Glandirana rugosa
CTACTAACATCTTGTCACTATACCCAAGAGGGCCAAAATCAAATTCAAATTGTGTGTCAAAGGTCTACTAACATCTTGTCACTATACCCAAGAGGGCCGATTAAATATGAAAAAAGTGTGTCAAACTTCTACTATTAGCCGGGAGAACCCATATCACTGTTCTACAATCATCTGGAAACTGTGTGTTAAACTTAAACTAAAACCGGGAGAACCCATATCACTGTTCTACAATCATCTGGAAACTCTGTGTTAAACTTAAACTAAAACTGGGAGAACCCATATCACTGTTCTAAAATCATCTGGAAACTGTGTGTTAAACTTAAACTAAAACCGGGAGAACCCATGTCACTGTTCTACAATCATCTAGAAACTGTGTGTTAAACTTAAACTAAAACCGGGAGAACCATATCACTGTTCTAAAATCATCTGGAAACTGTGTGTTAAACTTAAACTAAAACCGGGAGAACCCATATCACTGTTCTACAATCATCTGGAAACCCGGCATGAGCCAAATGGGTGGACGTCTATAGATGTCCTCCCGGCATTTTAGAGCCGCGCTGTAGCCGTCATTCGGCTATGGCGCGGATAGGAGGTGGTTAAGGACTCTCCATGAATTAATGAACAGTTGGGAACCTTGCTCACAAGATCCTCTTGCTTGCTTATTATTTTAAATGATGCAGCCCAGGAGAAAGAAACTCTGCTGAGGCTTGTAACTAATGTGCTACAATTTGTAACATGATGCACTGACATGAAACTGGGAGGAGATCTGCTCTGCAAAACCCCCAATAGGCGTGACACAAAAAAATATTAATCAGCCCCTCTGGGTAGAGGGAGAGGTGGAGAAGCTGAGGGGCTTCATCTTAACTGCACATTCCACACTGAGCCATGGTATCACTGGAAGTGGCAGAATTGCTGCCATTTTGTTGTAATGCCACTGCTACAGCTGGAACTGCCAGCAGTCCCTCTTTTACCATCTAGTGGAATATCAAGAAGGCTAGCTGCAGATCAATAATATAAAAGGTAAGGCACATTGATTTAGGTTAAGGATTGCTAGGGATGAAAAAACAATAGCCATGATAAATTTAATTTAACTTTCCCTAATATTCAAACAGGTGGAGTTCAGATTTCAACAGTAGCAGACAATACCATGTATGGCGGTGAGAGAGTTATACTCTGGACTTTGCAGTAGCTAAAATAGATAGAGCAGCTAATATGTGAGCTAATGAAAGAGAACAGGGACTATATACGCCATAGTATCAGCTGTGGTATTCCCAATCCAGAGTGCCCAAAGAATACATGACTGTCACAAACTGCATGATTATAAAAGTGTCCAAAATATACAGTACATTTACATACATATTGTGGCATTATGAAAGGCGAGGCGATCGATGGACATTATGTTTCACCTCGCATGCATTCACTTGCAGGAAACTAAGGTGGAATCTGGTCCAGGTTTTAGCAGCCACCTTGGCAGGGTTGGCTCAAGACCAGATTTTGCAGTCCAGTTGTGTCCATCAACAGATGGTATCAAGGAAGCACGTCTGGATCAGATGATTTGCTCTGGCCTGGGACTCAGGAGCCATCAAACCTGAGAGAGCTTGAACTGAAGTTTGCTTTAGGACTGAAACAAAAACGTGTGCATTTTCTTTGTTTTGTGGGTGATTGGGAGAAGCCCTTCACCTCTCAGCTAGGGAAACTGAAGATGTTTAGTAAGAGCCTGGATGGCAAGTATTTATTTTCTGTTTTGTTTGCTTTTTCATGCAACCTTTTAAAATAAAACTGGCTACAAGTCAGCTTTTAAGAAAACCTGCCATTTGGACTGCCTTTTTTCCCAGGAAAGGTGATCCCCGTAGATCTAACCCCCCACAGATGGTGGATTTTTGGCGGGCATCTTCCTAAACAAGTGGAAAGATGGAGGATGTGTTAAAAGCCCTGCTGCGGGCCACTGCAACCCAGCAGGAAACCAATTGTGAGCAGCAGGAAACCAACCTCCAAGTTGCAGAGGTCGCTGCAGCGCAGCAGAAGGCAAATCGCCAGTTTGCGGAGGCCCTGGTGGAGTTAAAGAAGGGGTCTGCAAGTTCTTTGCCAGTGGAACAGAAAATGGTGCGTACCAGCTATTTCCTGCAGAAGCAGTTGCTGCAGAAGGTTCTGTACACGGTACAGATGTGCCACTTTACAGGTAGACTAAAGGGACCCCCCAGGCACTATATTTAGAGGAATTTTTCATTTTATTGTTATTTCTCATTTGTATGGTTTCACTTTAAGAATCAGTAAATCACTGCTCATTTAAAAATTATGTTTTTTACAAACTTTGTGTTCATTGGTCCCTCAGGGCAGTACCCAGACCCCTATAACCATTGTATGACCAATTACTTGCATATAAGCCTTCAAAATGGGCACTTTTGATTTTTCCAGTTTGGGCCCCAATTCAGTTCATTATTCGGTTCCCAAATTTTGCATTGTACAAAAATTCTGCTACAAACTGAACTGAACTGGAGGACTTTGGCCCATGTCTAATAAACATATGTATTGTGTAAAGGGTATACTTTTAATTAATGGTATGGGGTATGAACTAGGAACATGATGTTCCCCTATGTGCTACACTGACATTTGTGATTTGTGACACCTGAATCTGTTAAAGGAAACTGCACCATTTATTTTGTTTTTTATATTTGGTTTATGTTTTTAAGTTGTATATTGTAATAAAATTGGTATTTGGTTTTATATCATGGTGTACTGTGTTCATGGTACAGAGAAAGTCCATATTCCTTTTAAAATGCACTTCTATAGCTAAAATGTGGTATCCCCCTCTTTCTGTTGTTTCTATTTTGTAGACAGTGATCCCATTTTTCCTTTAGATAGATGTATGAAAATTATGTCAGCTCCCAATTAGAGCCAAACAAAAATTGAGAATCTTCTAATTATGAACTACAGGGTGGTATGTACATAGACAAGTTGAAAGACACACAATGGCCTGTAAAGGATCCCATGATGGATTGTTTTCTGTTGTGGCCATCCATTCCTGCTCTCCCTACACAGAATGCAGCTACATCAATCTGGGTGAGGACACAGCCATTATGATACCTGTACAGACCCTAAAAATGTCACCACCTGGGCCTCCTTTAACCATTTTTATACTGATGGACAGGATACAAGCTTTGCTACAGAACATAATCCACAGCATCTCCACTGAGGAGACAAAAATAGCACAGGAGATAAGGAGTGAAATCGCACTACTAGAAGAATGCACAGATCACCTTGAGACATAATTTGGTGATCTCATCCAGTATGTGCATGTCTTAGAGGAAGAAAACCATTCTTTAGAACATAAGGTTTCCCAATTGCAATTACAACAGGAGGACTTAGAAAACAGGGAGAGGCATCAGGATTTGCATCTAGATGGGTCCCATTAACACATGAGGACTCTGATCTGCAATTGTACCTGATGGGCTAATTTACAACTCTGGTTCCATCCATGCCAGATATAGCTTGGTGCCTGGGTCGCGCCCACAGGTCATCGTGCCCAAAAACCCCCTGCAGGCACATGCCCCCTGGGACTTAATTGTTCACTTCCATTACTACGATAGCAAGGAAACTCTTCTTGAATACCCTAAATAAATCTAAGATTGAAAAAATCCAAACCTCTCTCCCATTATACTTGCTAAACAATGATCCCTATGCCCGATTACCTCCCATCTGCAAAAACACCAGGTTCAAAATCAGTGGGGGCTTTTCCTTCAGACTGATCGCTACTAAGGATGGCTCACAACACAGCATCAGAGAACTTCAAGAAGGAAAAGCTTTTTTCAAGAATTTTGGCCTGCCACCCCTTCCTGAGAAGGCCTTTATGATATTCCTAGACCGCACCCAAAATTTGGACTCCACCTAAATCAAAGAACAGACGTCCAACAACAACCACTCTGAGATCCTCTCCTTCTCGTTCACCAACCTGACTGACTTTGGTAAGAACTTTACTTTGACCCTTGTCTTTACACCACGCAGGAACACTGCCTACATACTCTGATCCTAATTTGGATTCTATTTTGGACACCTTTGCGTTCCCATGGAGATCAGCTTGATTTGACTTATCCATGTTTTGCTATTACCTGATTTTACAGACAGCAGACAACAATTCACGACACAGTGCTGCCGTCTCCATGTTCCCTCATTCACATCATAGGCTGGTCCATGGTGTCCTGACATTAGTGTTTGTCTCAGGCTACAACAACTACCTTTTTCACTTGTGTGGGCTCACACTGGCCCTTGGACCCTTATGTTGTATTTTCAGTTGTGAAATTGTTTGCTTAATTGTTCCTAACTAACTTGTTTAGTATTCTCTATTTCGTGTTATTAAAGTGATTGTGAACATTACTTTTTTTAAAAATAACAAATATGCTATACTTACCTGCTTTGTGAAATGGCTTTGCACAGAGCTGCCCTGTTTCTCCTCTGCGTTTCTGTTATAAAATTTTGCAAATAAGTAATTTCTCTTGATACATTTTGACCCAAAATGATACTGCTACATTTCTTTGGTAAAAATAACCCAAATTGGAGTTTATTTGGTGTTGGCGGACAGACAGATGTGACGGGGACTGTGACAGATGTGACGGTGACATACAGATGTTTTTGTGTATGGTGACAGATGTTTGAGGACTGTGACAGATGTTTGGGGACTGTGACAGATGTTGTGTATGGTGACAGATGTGATTGGGGACATACAGATGTTTTGGGGGCTGTTTTATGGGGACACTGACATGTATGTGGACAGAGGTATCAGTGTGCTTGGTGCACTGTGTGGGGGTCGATCTGTGACAGCTTTCTGCATGAAATCCTCACCATGCAGAAAGCTGTCACAGAGCTGCAGCTCTCCCCCTTCCCCCCCCCGCACTGAGCTCTCACTGAGCTCGGCGGGGGAGAACTGTCACAGAGACGCTCGTCTCTGTTTACAATGTGACGGCTGTGATTGGACACAGCCGTCACATGATCGGGAGGGCCAGTCACTGCGCCCGTATCCCGATCTCAGCTCAGCTGGATCCTGTGATCATAATGATCACAGGATCCAGCAGCAGCGCGGCGCGTGCCCGCGCTGCGAGCTCCCGTTATGCAGGACGTATATATACGTCCTGTCAGAATGGGGAAGCTCCCACCCGGCCGTATATGTACAGTGGCCGGGTGGGAGGTGGTTAAACCACTTTAAGTCCGGGTCTCTTTTTGGAGTTCTGTGGTTACGAGTTAAAATAATTTTTTTTGCTATAAAATTACTTAGAACCCCCAAAACATTACATATATATATATTTTTCTAACACCCTAGAGAATAAAATGGCAGCCGTTGCAAAACTTTATGTCACACCGTATTTGCGCAGCGGTCTTACAAGCGCGATTTTTTTTAAAGAAAATGCAGTTTTTTTGAGTTAAAAAATAAGACATCAGTAAAGTTAGGCCAATTTTTTTCCATGTCATGCTTCAAAATTGCGTCAGCTCGCGGAATGGCGACAAACTTTGCAACATAAAAATCTCCATTTGTGACGTTTAAAAAATTCTACAGGTTAGCGGTTTTGAGTTGCAGAGGAGATCTAGTGCTAAAATTATTGCTCTCGCTCCAACGATTGCGGCGATACCGCACACCGTTTTCATATGTGGGGGGCACTTACATATGCGTTCGCTTCTGTGTGCGAGCTCGCAAGGACGGTGCGCTTTAATTTTTTTTTTAATTATTTATTTTACTTTTTGATTTTTATTTTTACACTGTTCTTTTTTAAAAAAAAAATTTTGATCACTTTTATTCCTATTACAAAAAATGTAAACATTACTTGTAATAGAAAAAAGCATGACAGGACCTCTTAAATATGAGATCCGGGGTCAAAAAGACCTCAGATCCCATATTTACACTTAAATGCAATAAAATTTTTTTTTTTTTTTTAAAATGACATCACAAAAAAAAAGTCCCCTTTAAGACCATTGGGCGGAAGTGACTTGTGACGTAGCTTCCGCCCAGCCATGTTATGGAGCCGTGTGAACGGCTTCAGCCGCTCACTCGGCTCACAGACACTGGGGGGGTAGATCCAATCATCTCGGCCACTGCCGGTGGGTGACCAGAAAGCGGCGGGAGGGGGGGCACCTCTCCCGCCGCTGATAAAAGTGATCTTGCGGCAAATCCGCTGCTAAGACCACTTTTATCAGACGCGGAATTGCCGCCTGAAAAAATAGATACCGGGGTTATTGCAGCTATCTGCTACCATAACAACGGCATTCCACTTCAAACTACCGCCGTATAATGACGGCGGGCGGTCTTGAAGTGGTTAAATACAACAAATTATTTTGCTCACTATAGAAGATGCAGATTGGACTTGCATGTTGATAAATATACTTAAAGTATCACACAAACTATTACATCAAATACTAAAATGACTCAATCGATACAAATAATTAATGAAGGTGAATAATCAATTAGAAATCAAAAACTCATGATACAATATGCAAATCAATACCCATATTTAAAATAACCAAAAATTAATATGAAAATCAAAAATATTTCATTAAACAAAAAAAAAAATAGAAAAATGCTAAATTCATATTAACATAAATAAAGTCCATATTCAAACATTCAATGTGCCTTTAAGGTGCTCAGTGCTCAGTGCTGAAAGTGCATCAAATACTAAGACCTCTTACTAGACAGGAATGATCTCGAATTACAGAGATCACAAGCACTTTATATCCACACAAAAGGCAGACGCTCTCACAATCAGACCTTCCAATGGCTCTGTGACCCCATTGGCAAGATACAGCCATGGTGTCCATAGGCGTGCCTGGGCACACCCTAATCACCCTGTGTGGCACAGATTTCCCTGCTGATATTTCACCAAGCCCCCCAATGGGGCTCCTAAAGAAATTGTAAAAAATAATAAAGAAGTAAAATAAAAATAAAAAACTACTGACACCATCCACTGCCCTACTGACACCAATCTCTGCCCTGCTGACAAGTCCACTGCTCTACTGACACTGTCTATGCTTTTATAAATTTGGGGTGCACACCCTAATGCAATAATCTGCGCACACCTATGTTGGTGTCTATGAAATGCACGCCTGTACACGAATTGGCTCTCTCCGGCATAGATATATATTTAGGCATGAAAAGGGAAAAGCCTCATAGTGCAGCACTTTTAAAAGCCTCTTTTATTAATAGATAATTGCACTTACATGGTATTATTAAAAGGGTACTAAATTCAAATAAAAAATGAAATGAAATTAAATTAAATTAAATTAAATAAAAAAAAATGTAACATATTGCAGCTTACCAGTTTCTAGATGTGGCAGCTAAATTAGTTTTCTTTTTTAGGCATTTTTCTTTTATTTCACCTGGTGATTTTACCAGTAACACCTTTCCTGTTTAAGGTGTCTGCATTCCTGATAAATGAAGTAAAGCATACGACTTTAGATAGCATTTTAAGTCAGGGGGGTTTTAGATGTACTAACAGATTTTGGTATCAAAATCATCAAACCATCGTAAGCACCCTTCTCAGTGTTAAATGGTTTGTCCCAGTCCGCTAACTGCTATTTTGTCTGGAGAGATTGGTAACTTTAAATTGTAATTTTAAAAATAACAGACTTAATGGTTGGATCACCAGGTGAAAATAAAGGACCCAGGCCTAAAAAAAAAGAAAATGAATGCAGCTACACCATCTAAGGATTGGTGTGCTGCAATTTAATACATTTTTCTTCTTGGGTTTAATACCACTTTAACTATATGATCAAGCAGAACAGCCAGGTCCTTCTCTACCAATGACTCTCCAATTGTTCTCCTCCTAGGCTGTATGATGCATGCATGTGCATAACCTTATATTTATGAACATTATACATCATTTGCCACATAATTGCCCAATTAAATAGTGCACTTAGATTGGGTTGTAAGTCAGAGACATCCTGTAAGGATGTAATTCCACTAAAGGGCTTGGTGTCATCTGCAAATCAAATAACGTCATTTTAATCCCAATCTCTATATCATTTATAAGTATGTTAAAAAGTAAGGGTCCCAACATTGAACCTTGGGTACATGATAACCTTAGGCCATTCAGAGTGTGAATCATAATCTCTGCATATAGCCTTTTAGCCAGTTTTCTGTCCATTAAACTAAAATTTGGAAGCCCGTAGACTTTAAATTGCACATTAGCCGTGTGTGGGGAACGGTGTCCAACATTTCTGAAAAATCCAAGTCCATCACAGAACTCTTTGTCCTAGATTTTGCTTACCTCCTCATAAAAAGAAATCAGATTTGTTGGACAACTTCGATTTTTCATGAATCCATCTATTGCCTAAAATATTGTTTTCTAGACATGAATCTTTGATGTAGTCTTTTGTAAAACTCTCTAGTATGTTCCTAGCTGTAGAAGTGGTGAAGACTTTGATCTGCTTTTTAATCACTTGCCGACCACCGGCCGCAGTGTGACGGAGACAAAGTGCTTCGTTATCGCAAACCGCCGTCACCTGATGGCGGCCGCAATAACTAGTATTGGGAGCGTGCGCCACCGGAGGTGTGCTCGCAGGCTCACTGTGTTCCGTGGGGGCCAGGGAGCGGGCAGGGCAGACTCGATCTCCACCAGCTACCCGCGATGGTTCCCCCGCAGTGAGAACAGAGGTCCGTTTATTTTTTTTTACAAAAAATATGAGGAAGAAAATAAATTGGCCAAAAATGATGAAAAAAAAAATGTTTTTTTTTATATTTTTTTTTGGATTTGTATTTCAGCAAAAAGTAAGAAAAATTGTTTTTTTTGCAAAATTGTCGCTCTTTTTTTGTTTATAGCGGCGATCAGAAATGATGCAGAGGTGATCAAATACCACCAAAGCTCTATTTGTGGGGAAAAAAAGGACGCAAATTTCAATTGGGTACAACGTCGCACGACCGAACAATTGTCAGTTAAAGCGACGCAGTGCCAATTTGCAAAACGTGCACTGGTCCTAAAGTGTGAAATCCTTCCAGGGCTATATATATATATATATAAATATATGCACCTTGCCAATTCAGTGGTACTATGCCAGTCATTAAAGAGTCTATAAAATTAGAAACAATGCCTTTGAAATAACAGAGCTCAACTCTTTGAGGACACATGGGTGTAATCCATCTGGTCCAGGTGATTTATTCACCTTTATTTTGTCTAAATGGGACTGTTGGGGCTATGTCAATATTTTCCCCATTGTGGACACGAGCCCCCACCCCTTTGTATACACAGAGCTGACAAATTTAATACATTTCCTATTTTTTGTCCCCAATCACCAACTATAAATCATCTTGCAAAGGGCCTACATGTTCAGACATAACCTTTTATATATTTGAAGAGTATTTTGGGGTTTTTCCTACTCTCTTTTGCAACCTGTCATACATTTTGAATTTTTCCAGCCTTGATTTCCTTTTTACATAATATATTATATTCTTTGTAAATGCCAATAGTGTTTGCTCATTTTTTTATTTTTAAATGCCACTTTTTTTATAGCCACATAGGCTTTATTTGGAGACTCCCTCTGACCACTCATCCTCCCAAATATTACCTATTGTATGTCCTGATACCATTGCTCTCTGCATTTCAGGAATTATCTCATTAGATGTTTATGGATTCCATCTCCTTGGAACCTATTGCATGGCATATCTGCAAGTATGTGTTTAATAGAGACATTTATATAGCTCAGACAACTTATGCAGCCCTGTACATACTGTACATTCACATCAGTACTTTCACAAAAGTAAAGATCATAAAATAGACAGAATGACACACATGGAAGTGTGCCAAGATCTAGTGTCTTCACAGAAATACAGGCTTTTAATCACCAATTATTTTAGACCGTAATCCCTCTAACATTGCCACTTCCTTATACATTTAGTTACCCCAAATAGGTGTAAAAGACGTAAACTCTTTACCCTAAATAATTCCTTAACCAACCAGCCAATTTTATTCAAGAACTGAAAAAAGGGACACCACCTCTATCTCTCCCACACGTGCACTTATCAGTTCATACAAAGAGCGGACCTCCTTACCCCAGCCTGCAAAATATTGCCCCTGTGTGGCTATATCATATCATATCACCTGTGTGGCTATATCATATCATATCATATCACCTGTGTGGCTATATCATATCATATCACCTGTGTGGCTATATCATATATCTATGGTTTGGGGGAGCATCGTTAAGATAGTTACATCTTTTAAATGTATAGCTGTGATCATTTCTATAAATCCTTAGTTAAATGTCCATGGACTAATTATCAAACTTAAGGCACAGTGTAATTTGTGGAGTAACTAACTTTGCCTATAGCTGGCAGATCTAAACTGATAAAGATAACTTGGATGCCACAATTATTATATGTACTACATGATTCACATGTGACGATCGTAAATAATACATTTGACAATATTGATAGCCATATGTGATGGTGCAGCTATGTATAATAGTGTATATGGAAAAGGATAACTGCACTTAAGTAAGATTATCCTTTATGTGCAGGATCCCCTTCCCTCTAACACTTACCTTTTCACAATTAGAGTTGAGCGAACACCTGGATGTTCGGGTTCAGCGGGTCCGGCCGAACTTCGGGAAAAAGTTTGGGTTTGGTACCGAACGTTAACCGAACTTGACCCCGAACCCCATGGGTCAAAGGGGACCCAAACTTTTCGGCACAAAAATGGCTGTAAAAAAGTCCTGGCAAGTGCTAGAGGGCTGCAAAAGGAAGTAAAATGGGGGTAAGAGTAGGACAAGTGCCCTACAAAAAAACGGGGATAGGGAAAATAACTTAAAATCAAATAATAAAAATAAAAATGGGAAGGGGGGGTGGATGTGGGAGTAGGAGCCTAGAGGTTGACTAGGCCGTGACCGTGGCAGTGTAGGTGGAAGTGGTGGTGGTGGAGGAGGAAGAGGAGGTAGCCAACACTTTTTGTTTTTTGTTTGTTTTTTTTTTCTAATTGGGGTAGCCCCCAAAATATGGAGGCATATTAAAAAAAACAAGTATACCAATGGCTGTGTGAGGCTGGTCTAAATGTCTATTCTGCACAAGGCACAGACAAGTCTTGTGGGATCCATGCCTGGTTCATTTTAATAAAGGTTAGCTTGTCCAAGTTGGCTGTGGACATACGGCTGCGCTTGTCTGTGATAACGCCCCCTGCCGTGCTAAACACACGTTCAGACAATACACTGGCTGCAAGGCAGGCCAGCACCTCCAAGGCATAAAGGGCAAGCTCAAGCCATGTGCCCAATTTGGAGACCCAGAAGTTGAATGGGGCAGACCCATCAGGCAGTACGTGTAGGCGTGTGCACACATACTGTTCCACCATGTTGCTGAAATGCTGCCTCCTGCTAAGACCTTGCCTATCAGCTGGTGGTGCTGTTTGTTGTGGCAGGCTGCTGACAAAGCTTTGCCACATTTCGGCCATGCTAACCCTGCCTTCTGAGGTGCTAGCGGTGGCACTGCTGCGTTGGTGGTCTCTTCCTCCTCCTCCTCTGCCTTCACCTTGTGCTTCCACTGAGCCCCCGGTGTCATTTGGGAATTCCCTCAGCAGCGCCTCTACCAGTGTGCGCTTGTAGTCGCGCATCTTTCTCTCACGCTCCAGTGAGGGAATTAAGGATGGCACGTTGTCCTTGTAACGGGGATCCAGCAGGGTGGCCACCCAGTAATCAGAACAAGTTACAATGTGGGCAACTTGGCTGTCGTTGACCAGCAGGAACCTCTCCCTTTAGAACTAGGAGATGATTATAGAACAAAAATCTGTCACTTACAGCAACCGCAGGAACCTGACCCTATAGGAGTAGGCGATGATTTTAGAACAATTATCTGTCCCTTACAGGACCAGCAGGAACCTCTCCCTTTAGAACTAGGAGATGATTATAGAACAATGATCTGTCCCTTACAGCAACAGCAGGAACCTGACCCTATAGGAG
>BLSH010481303.1:0-11585 GCA_018402905.1 Glandirana rugosa
CGTACGTTCAACTGTTGACAGTGCCGCCACAGACGAACGATTCTGCATGCAACGGTCGTGAGTACGACGTGTTGAACACGATCGTCGTCCCGTGTGTACGAGGCATTAGATTAGTTGCAACCGCTAAACTGTATTCCAAGAGGCAATAAAGATATGCTGCAAGACAGTATGTGTAATTTTATGTGTGGGCGCTGAGCCCTCTCACCGGTTCCAAAGGATTGTTTGAAGATAAATGATCTGGCGCTCAGTTGATGATGCTGGGAAGGCTGGAACGGTTAGTTCCTGTAGACTGCTTGCTCCTGGGAGGTGTAAAGCATCCGCTGCACTCCTTGCAGCTCTCCTGATTGACAGACATGACTGATGCAATAGCTGGCACGGCTTCTATACAGATAGAGATGAGCTTCAGATGGTTCTGTTGTTCGCTCACTAGATTGTTGGAGAGCGGATACTAGCTGTATCACCTGCTGATGATTTCAGTCGGCTGAAACGTTTTGCTTAGGCTGCAGGCCTAAATTTGATGGCAGCAGCACGCAGGGTTCCTCTCTGATTGATCATGCTATCCCAAGAGGCCAGTGTTAGCTCCTCCTTCCCCTTAAATAATCCTCCTACAATGCATTGCACCTACCAGAAGTATTCAGTGCAGCACAGCCTGATGGGAAATGGAGTCCTTCTCAGTAAAAGTCTGTTGGCTATTTCCTCGTTCCGCATTACAACTCCCAGCATCATCCTGGCTGCAAGTACAGTCATTTCCAAAAACCAAGCACTAGATGGAGTTCCCATGTTAAGCAATGTACACCATTGTCTGTATGCCAGAGGAATATTTCAGAACTCCTGGCTACATCTGGTCTTGTCACAGTGGCAACATATAGCAGCTTACCGATTGCTCTGCGATACATGTCATTTTTGGGTAGCAAGTTTTCTGCCTCATTGCTCCTTTGATAGCTTGGTTCCATAGGAGTTTTCACTTCCTTTGCATCTTGCATATGGAATTGTTCCAAGATTTCAGAGATTTCTGAGATTGGTTGAGAAGATAACTTCCATATTCTCCTCTCTCTATTTGGATTCCCAGATAGTAGCTAATGTTCCCAAGCTCTTTAATTTCAAATTTTTCTTCCAGCTTGTGAAAATGATTGTTATCCCCTTCAAAACAATTTATAATGTCATTGACATAGATAAGGATGTATATTGATCGGTCTTCTTGATTCTTGGAGTAGAGACAGGAGTCTGCTTTACTTCTTGAGAATCCCTCTCTATTAAGCACTTTGTTCACTTTCTCATTCCACATCCTTGCAGATTGTATAAGACCGTAGACCATAGATGCTTTGTGGATATACCCTTCTGCATCTGACTTTAATTTGAAAGTCCACTTACTTCCTATAGTTTTGCGGTTAGGAGGGAGCTCTGAGTGTCTAGGTTTTATTTTCTTGAAGTGACTTTAATTCTTCTTCTGCTGCTCCATTTATTGGCTTCATGTTTTGGCAGTTTTTCTATGTCTTCCCAGGATGTTGGTTCAAGAATGCTGTATGTTTTGATACTGTATAACAGCTTGCGGGGTGGTATCCCATTTGTGGTCCGGCTGGATCTTCTGATTTCAGGCAGTTCAGCAAGATCTGATGGGGAACTTGATTTAGGCATTGTGAGTTCCACCTTTCGCTTTGAGTGACTTTTCTGCTGGTTTGTTTGGCATATTCACTTCACAGCTTTCAGGGATTGGCGTTTCTGGTGATGGGCTCTCATCAAAATAAACACTAAGGCTTACTGTGACTTTGCCAGTCTGTGAGTGTAGGATTCTGTAACCCTTCATTTGCTCACTGTAGCCTACTAAAATGCCCTCTATGGCTCTGTTCTCCAGCTTGGATCGCTTTTCACTTGGAATATAGGCATATGCTTTACATCCAAACACTCTGATGTTCCCTATGCTAGGCTTTGATTCATGACACATTTCGAATGGAGTACTTTTAATAGGTCTTGAGGGTAGTCTGTTCTGTAGGTAGGTTGAGGTCATGAGTGCTTCTCCCCAGTACTTGTAAGGTAGGTTTGCATCCAACAACATGCATCTGGCCATTTCTATAACAGTGTGGTTTCTCCTTTCTGCTACACCATTTTGTTCAAGAGTGTATGGTGTAACGGTTGTCTGGTGTGCTATTCCTGGTCTCTTCAGGCATGAGGCCACTTCTTTGCTTATGTATTCTCGCCCATTGTTGGTGCATATTATTCCTGGATTGCATTGGAATTTGTTGCTAGACATGGCAATGAACTCTTGAAGTTTCTCTGATGTTTTATTCTTGTGTTTCAGATAAGTAGTCGTGTACCTGGAATAATCATCAATGAAAGTCAGTAGATATCTGTTCCCACCGTCACTGTGTATGAGCTGCAGGGGGTGGATGGTTTTTCTTTGAGATGCCTGTGGAAGGGGAGCACGTTTGGCTTTTGCTTCAATACAGCACTTGCATTTTATGAGCACTTTGCAATGCGCTATTGTCAAATCTTCTGATAAACCTCCCTTTATAAATGTCCTGTATAGCTTCTGCACTTCTGTGCCTCAGCCGCCTGTGCCATAAGTAAATACATTTGCTGTGTAGGTCATTAGAGACTATATTGGCTTGCTGGTCTGTGGTTATGAGCCTGTATAGGTGATCATCCAGTTTTCCTTTTGTGAGGAATCGCTTATTATTGTCAATTGTAATGTGAAATAAATAAAAAATAAAAAAATAATTGTGCATTCATCACCCTGAAACTTAACTGTGAGATCGTTGTTTGCAAGACTTTTCACTGATAGAAGGCTGCCTTCTAGTTCTGGAACATACAGCACTTTCTTTATGAGGATACTTTGCTTGCCTTCTGATGTAATACAGTTCAAAAAGCCCTGGCCTTTACCCTCTGCAGTGACGCTTTTACCGTTTGCTGCTGTGTGTCACTTTAAAGGTGCCACTTCATGATGTGTCTGCAGTTTCCTTTGTGACTGCTTTGACTCTTTTTGTGGATAGCTTTAGCTTTCGCTGCTCAGCTTTCCAGATAGAACAGTCCTTTTTTAGGTGACCGGTCTTTTTACAGCGAAACAGTCTCTGCTTTCTTTGTTGTGCTTTATGCCTTTGTACATCTTAAGAGCTTTGTCTTCATGGTGCGTGTTTTCTTTTCTTCCGTCATATTCATTGATTAATTTCCCTTTGACATATTCTAATGTTATTTCCTGCTCGGGTCTGGTTTCTAAAGCATTAATAAGAGCAGTATATGTCTCTGGAAGGCTGCAGAGGAGCAGGGCAACAATATGGTTATCTTTGATGTCCTCTCCGATGGCACGCAGCTGTTCTATGATCTTGAGCACAGCCTTCCCGTGGTCACACATATGCTGGCCTTCTTCTAGTCTCATTTTATATAACTTTCTTAGTAGAAATATCTTGCTGTTTAGACTTGAACTTTCATGCAGTTTTTGTAATGAAGTCCACGGTTTTCCATATTCCTATGTGGATAAGCTGGTAATCTTCAAGTAGTGAGCTTATGGTCGCTTTTACCTGCCTATGCTTCCTGCCCCATGCTTCCCTCTCTCCGTTTGTCGGTCTGTCTGTATTCAGCACTTGACGCAAGTCATCCTTGCCGAGCAGCATTTGTAGCTTAAGTAAAAAATCAGTATACAACCAATCCGTGCTAAAGGTAAATTAAAGAAGTAAACCAAAAAATCCCCACCAAGAGGGACTGGTGACAGATTCACTTAGGGGGGCTGCTGCTGCTCATAGGCCCCTAGGGGCTTAGAGTGATATATGGAATACAAAGAAAGCTGTGCCAACCCCTCTCATAATGTATCCACAATGGTCTGTAAACTATAATATTGTGATCAACAATAAGCATAAGTGATGATAATAAAACCAAACATGAAACAAAAATAGATCCTTAATAATAATACAATTATAAAAGTAGATAAACATTCTGGTTAATAATCTATCTTAGTGCAAAAATGTGCAAAAATATATATCACATAGTGACCAAAAGTTCCAAAAAATATATAAAGTGACTAAAGTACTTGGAAATTGATAATAGTGCTCCAAAGTGCTCAAAAACAATCCACTGGGCTTGGTGACAGCCCCCACATGTGGCCCCACTCGCCAGAAATCGTGGACCCCTAGCTTTTCAGTCTAGGGGTCAAACAGGCTAGGTACTGGTGGTGGTAGGAACGTGACCCTCGGCATGGATAGGGATGATCATCCAAACACGAAATGGCCCGATACTTCTACTCCAATGTTTCTCAAGGAGACAGAAAAAGCCTCATAGTGAAGTACTATTAAAACCGCTTTTATCGCGCAAATTAAAATCCCACTTACAGGAAGATGCAGGACAATAGGCAAAAACACAATGATCTATGGTGTCTGCACAGCATGCGTTCCACCGCAGGCAGAAGTGACGTCGTTGAGTGCGAAGAACCAGAAATGATGTCAACGCGTTTCGCTCCTCCATAGAGTATCATCGATCTATTACATAAAACTGTGGCTTCCAGTTTGTGAGACCACTCATAAAATGTGGCCTGTGTTATCCTACTAAGCACATTTGTGAAGTATATCACTGTGCTTTAGAATGATGTGTGTGTTTTTTAAGCAGTGGGATGGCCACAGTAAGCCATACCTCTTTTTTATAAAAAACCCTCTAGTAGGTAGATGTAGACCCCAACTGAATGACATTTAGTTAGTTATACACTGTATATTGTTAACGATTATCATTGTTTTGTTTAACCACTAGGCAACTGGCCCAGTGTAACTTTACTGCAACAGCCGTTCTGTGCAGAATCATGTACAATATATATATATATATATATATATATATATATATATATATATATATATATGTGTGTGTATGCGATTCTGCTCATCCGGGTAGGGGGTGTGCCGCTTTTATTGTGATTAGTCACAACAGAAGCTGATCAGTGGGTGCTGGCCAATGGATGTCTGCCGGCGCCCACTGATCAGTGTGGAGACAGGCTGGACGTAGCTCTGTCTATGTAAACAAGGCAGAGCTCTGTTCTGTCAGCGGGGATGTGTTGGGGTTTTGTTTCCCTGTAAAGCAGGGAATAAAATCCAGCACATCCCTCTGTAAAAGCACATAGTGCACACAAACACTGGTTAGGCAAACATTTAACCCTTTGCTTGCCCTAGATGTTTAACCCCTTCACAGACAGTGTCATTAGTACAGTAACGGTGTATATTCTTAGCACAGTTCACTGTATTAGTGTCACTGGTTCCCACAAAGTGTCAGTGTCAGATTGTCCGCCACAATATCGCAATTCCACTATAAGTCACTGATTGCCACCATTACTAGTATAAAAAGATAAATAAAAATCCCAGTGTGTGTGTGTGTGTGTGTATATATATATATATATATATATATATATATATATATATATTAAAAAAATGTGTTTTCATTTTTTTTCCACATTTTCCAAAAACTTCTGCAAAAAAATGACATGTTCAAAAGACTCATTATGCCTCATAGATTATACGTTGGGGTGTTAGCTTTCCAAAATGGGGTCATGAGATGTGTAATTTATGCTCGTAGGACGCTTAAAGGTGCTACTTCAATGTTGGGCCTGTGTACGTATGTGGCCAGTCTGTGTAAAAGTCTCACACATGTGGTATCGCCATACTCAGGAGGAGTAGCAGAATGTGTTTTGGGGTGTCATTGCAAGTATGCATATGCTGTGTGTGAGAAATAACTTGTTGTTTTAACAAATATGTGTAAAAAAAAAAAAAAAAAGAAATTCTTCATTTTGCAAAGAATTGTGGGAAAAAAAATACAACTTCAAAAAACTCACCATGCCTCTTATAAAAACCTTGGAATGTCTACTTTCCAAAAAGGGGTAATTTGGGGGGGTATTTGTACTTTCCTGGCTTGTTAGGGTCTCAAGAAATGAGATAGGCCGTCAGTACATCAGGTGTGATCAATTTTCAATGATTTGCACCATAGCTTGTAGAGACTCTATAACTTTCACAGAGAATAAATAATATACACTAATTTGGGTTATTTTTACCAAAGATATGTAGCAGTATAAATTATGGCCCAAATTTATGAAGAAAAATGACTTTTTTGCTAAATTTTTTAAAACAAACTAAAAAAAAGTGGGTTTTTTTTCAAAATTTTCGCTACTTTTTCGCTTATATTGGAAAAAAAAACCCAGCAGCGATTATATACCACCAAAAGAAAGCTCTATTTGTGAGAAAAATATGATAAAATTGTTGTTTGGGTACAGTGTAGCATGACTGAGTAATTGTCATTTAAAGTGTGAGAGCACTGAAAGCTGAAAATTGGTCTGGTAAGGAAGGGGGTGTAAGTGTCCTGTAAGGAAGTGGTTAATTGGATATGTATTATAGCAGAAAATAAAAAAAAAACGGCAAAATTGTAAAATTGTTGGTCTTTTTTTGTTTATGGCGCAAAAGTAAAATACCCAGTAGGTGGTCAAATACCACAAAAAGAAAGCTCTATTTGTGGGGGAAAAATGACAATTTACAATATTTCACAAAAGTAAATATTTTATTACATCTTTTCATGTGACAACACTGAAGAAATGACACTTTGCTACAATGTAAAGTAGTGAGTGTACAGCTTGTAGAACAGTGTAAATATACTGTCCTCTCAAAATAACTCAACACACAGCCATTAATGTCTAAACTGCTGGCAACAAAAGTGAGTACATCCCTAATGGCTAGTACACACGGGACGACGATCACGCGTACGACCGTGTTGAATCGTACGTTGACGGTCGTATGTAGCCTACTGACATGCACACGACGGTCGTACATACAACTTGCGGCCGGCTGAACGTGATGACGCGAATGAGCGTATAATGAGGAAGTAGCGTCACCTTTTGGGCTCCTTCATCTAATTTCATGTTAGTTGAAGTGGACTTGGCGCATGCGTGTTTAGCACAATACAACTTTGTTGAACACAGCTGCTCTACACACGATACAACGGTCGTATGCGAGCTTGTTGACACGACCAAGTTTTCTAGTCTGCACATACAACTCCCACGAACGACCATCGTATGTTCAACTGTTGAAAGCACGGCCACAGACGATCGATTCTGCATACAACGGTCGTGAGTACGACGTGTTGAACACGATCGTCGTCCCGTGTGTACGAGGCTTAAGTGAAAATGTCTAAATTGGGCCCAAAGTGTCAATATTTTGTGTGGCCGCCATTATTTTCCAACACTGCCTTAGCCCTCTTGGGCATGGAGTTCACCAGCGCTTCACAGGTTGCCAGTCGATTCCTCCTCCACTCCTTCATGATGACATCAGAGAGCTGGTGGATGTTAGAGACCTTGCGCTCCTCCACCTTCCATTTGAGGATGCCCCACAGATGCTCAATAGGGTTTAGGTCTGGAGACATGCTTGGCCAGTCCATCACCTTTACCTTCAACTTCTTTAGCAATGCAGTGATCTTCTTGGGGGTCATTATGTTGGAATACTGCCTTGCGGCCCAGTCATTGAAGGGAGGGGATAATGCTCTGCTTCAGTATGTCACAATACATGTTGGCATTCATGGTTCCCTCAATGAACTGTAGCTCCCCAGTGCCGGCAGCACTCATGCAGCCCCAGACCATGACACTCCCACCACCATGCTTGACTGTAGGTAAGACACACTTGTCTTTGTATTCCTCACCTGGTTGCCGCCACACACGCTTGACACCATCTGAACCAAATAAGTTTATCTTGGTCTCATCAGACCACAGGACATGGTTCCAGTAATCTATTTCCTAGTCTGCGTGCCTTCAGCAAACTGTTTGCGGGCTTTCTTGTGCATTATCTTTAGAAGAGGATCCTTCTGAGGCAACAACCATGCAGACCAATTTGATGCAGTGTGCGGCGTATGGTCTGAGCACTAAGAGGCTGTCCCCCCACCCCTTCAACCTCTGCAGCAATGCTGGCAGCACTCATATGTCTATTTCCCAAAGACAACCTCTGAATATGATGCTGAGCACGTGCACTTAACTTATTTGGTCGACCATGGTGAGGCCTGTTCTGAGTGGAACCTGTCCTGTTAAACTGCTGTATGGTTTTGGCCACCGTGCTTCAGCTCGGTTTCAGGGTCTTGGTAATCTTCTTATAGCCTAGGCCATCTTTATGTAGAGCAACAATTATTTTTTTCAGATCCTCGGAGTTCTTTTTCATGAGGTGCCGCGTTGAACTTCCAGTGACCAGAATGAGAAAGTGAGAGTGATAACACTAAATTTAACACAACTGCTCCCCATTCACACCTGAGACCTTGTAACACTAACCAGTCACATGACACAGGGGAGGGAAAATGGCCCATTTTCACTTAGGGGTGTACTCACTTTTGTTGCCAGCTGTTTAGACATTAATGGCTATTTGTGGAGTTATTTTGAGGGGACAGCACATTTATATTGTTATACAAACTGTACACTCACTACTTTACATTGTAGCGAAGTGTCATTTCTTCAGTGTGGTCACATGAAAAGATATAATAAAATATTTACAAAAATGTGAGGGGTGTACTCACTTTTGTGAGATACTGTATGTACAGAGTTGTATGACCATGCAATTGAAAGTAAGTAGCGCAGTGCCGTATAGCAAAAAAATTACTGATCATGAAGAGGGGTAAATCTTCCGTAGGTCAAGTGGTTAATGAAAATATGTATTTGCACATTGTTTTTTCATTCTTTGTTGCATCTCATTGCTGCTGATTTCCTGCAGCCTCTTTACGGTCACTTCCGGGCTACATGTATGTGCTGCAGCTTCAAGCAAGTTTCCTGATGGTGACAACACTGGAACATGCCCGCATAATATTTGTTAAAACAGCTACTTATAGTCTCCATTGGAGGCCTGTGAAATAGGGTAACTAACAATGCAGGAGCACAACTGGGAGACCCTATTATGGACTTTCATAGCAAGATCACCAGGGTTTATTTTAAGGAAAGCTGCAGATTTAAATGCATCGCATACTAGCCCATTATATGACACTTACCTGCATTGGAAGCCCGCGATGTCCAAGCTCCAGGCCGCATCCATGTTCGCCTCTCTTCCTTCCGGGGCCTCAGACTCCGCGATTGGCCAGAGCCGCGTGCAGTTACTCTCACGCATGCGCAGGGCACGATCTTAGTGAAGAAACGGCACGAAGGCGCTGACGTTGGCACATGGAAGTACACTGCATATCTCCTAAACCGTACAGGTTTAGGAAATATGCAGGAAAGCTTTATTATAGGCTTGCCTGTAGGTTAAAGTGGTTGTCATGGGTTGACAACCACTTTAAAAGGATTGAAAATCACTTTTGAAATTACATTAACAGGATAAAGATAAAATGTGATTTTAGTGATTAGGTTTACAATACTAGCATTCTTCAGTAGGAGTTAGTCTTTGAACTGACCATTATTATTAGAACAATGTCGCTTTACCGTCCAGTGATTCAGCATTGCACACCGTTCTGCTCATCATGGGAGTTTCCACTGTCTGTAGTTCCCCATACAACTGTGAAGTGTCAGAACAGAAACTGGTGGGAGGAAGGCAGAGCAGACCGTAAATTAGTCAATAGTAGATGGTTTTAGCTAGCAAGGTTAATGTAAAATGCAATTCCTTACAGTAATGCATCTCTTTAAGGCCCCTTTCACACTTATATGACTTGTCCTGCAACTTGGGACTGCAAAGTCGCATGACAAGTCGTTCCCCATGATTTCCAATGAGTACCGTTCATATCTGTATGACTTCAAGTCGTGCCGACTTCAAAGTGTCCCTGCATTACTTTGGTCCAACTTGAGGTCCATAGACTTCAACGATAAACCCTCAAAGTTGCATGCAAATCGCACCTGAATAATACAGATGTGATTGCTGTACAACTTTGTAATATGTTTTCATTGTGCCAAAGTTGCAACAAAGTCTGACCAAAGTCATACTGATCCCAAATTGTGTCAAAATCGCAGTAAAATCGTGTCACACAAGTGTGATAGGGGCCTAAAAGTGTACAGTAAAATATGAGTATATTTAATTTATGTAGAAAACTGGGAAAATTTCCGACTTTGGCAGACTTTGCTAGGCGACTTTCAGTGTGACTTATAACACGACTTCATGCCAGGTGACTTTGCATGTGGCCAATCAGAGAAGGGAGAAGGGAGGGAGGGGGTTGCCCTGGATAAATTATTTCCTTTTCACTGTAAAGTCGCTTCCATATAGATGGGGGATCTGATTTGGAGGTAACTTCTATTGAATTCTATGGGCATAAGTCGGATATAAAAGTCGCTTCAAAGTCATGCAGGAACCTTTTCTGAAGTCAGAGCGAATTCAGTAGTGCACATTAAGATGGCTCCCATTCACTTCAATGGGATTTCAGATGTCAATCGACTTGGGGCGATTCAAGGCGATTCAAGTCGGAGCACAAGTCGCCCCTGTGTGAACGGGCTCTGAGCCTGCGTTCACACAGGGTTGATCCAACTTAGACAGGCTTTGCTAGGCGACTTTCAGCACGACCTCAGGCGTCTTACAACGCGACTTCATGCCAGGGGCGGACTGACGACCCATGGGGCCCTCGGGCAATAGGAGATCATGGGGCCCCCCCGTATCCCTGTCCACACTCAAGCCACATCCACACAAAACACCACCTACTTATTGCACTGCCCACATTACATACATTCTTCCCTACCCCCTTTAGCTTCAGTGACAGCAGATAAGGATTTACACCTGCTGTGGCAGGAATTATATCCCCTGTTGCTTTGGTGGGTGATCACGACCTTTTCAACTGAATGGGGCCCACTCTGCAACCATGTGCAATGCACACAGTTGTAGCATGCTAGTGTGGGATCCAAGGGGTTACAGCAGGTGATGAGAAGGCGATACAACACCTACTCACTGCCTGCTTTAACCCTTTTTTTCCGCTGTACTGCACAAGGTTGCGTGGCCTTTGCAGAGCAGCCCCATTCACTTGAATGGGTTACTCTTGACAGGCGCTATACCTGCCAAATGTGACAGGGTGTATAATTTCTGCTGTAACATGTATACACCCCTGGCCACTGCAGTTAAAGGGGTGTGGTTGGGGGTGAGTAAAAACAGGGCTCAACTATGAAATTTTACCACCCCCAAACTGTGAATGTGCACAAGCCCTTACTGTCCTGAACCCCCTATCACAGTTGGTGTTTAGGGGACCCCTGGGATGAGGACAGAGAGGGACCTCTGATATAAGGACATAGAGGGGCCCCTGGGATGAGGACAGAAAGGGGCCCTGGGATGAGAGCAGAGGGGTGCCCTGGCAGGAGAGCACAGAGGGGGCCCTGGCAGGAGAGCAGGGAGGGGGCCCTGGCAGGAGAGCAGGGAGGGGCCCTGGGAGGAAAGCAGTGAGGGGGCCTTGGATGAGCGCAGGGAGGGGATCTTGGAAGAGAGCAGATAAGGGTCCTTGGATGAGAGCAGATAAGGGTCCTTGGATGAGAGCAGATAAGGGTCCTTGGATGAGAGCAGATAAGGGTCCTTGGATGAGAGCAGATAAGGGTCCTTGGATGAGAGCAGATAAAGGCCCTTGGATGAGAGCAGATAAGGGTCCTTGGATGAGAGCAGATAAGGGTCCTTGGATGAGAGCAGATAAGGGTCCTTGGATGAGAGCAG
>BLSH010481303.1:13052-28883 GCA_018402905.1 Glandirana rugosa
CGCCCAGTGTGCCTACTGTGTCTGTGGTGAACGCCCCAGGGATGGGGGGGGCTGGGATGAGAGCAGGGATGGGAGGGGGCCTGGGTACAGAGCAGGGATGGGGGGGCCTGGGTAGAGAGCAGGGATGGGGGGGGCTGGGATGAGAGCAGGGATGGGGGGGCTCCTCTAAAAGCATCCTCACCCAGCACATATCCTCTTAACCCCCTCCCATCACTTCTCCAAGTGTGCATTCCTGTTTCCCCTCTATGCAAAAAACATTCACAGACCTCATCAGCGTGGGTCTTGCAGTGTAATGTCTCTCCTCCCCCTCCTGTCTGTATACACGGGAGCCGAGGAGGAGGATTCCCAGTGAGTTCTGTGTGCAGGGAAATGTACAGGCTTACTGGGGGGGGGGGCGATTGTCGCATGGAGGAGCTCAGGCACCCCGCAAGTGGTGTCTGTGTCATCCGTGTGACCCGCTCCGCTAGCTCGTGTCACTGTGACAGTGACTTATAGCCGCATCATCATGCATGAAGCGCTGCCCCCTGCACACACACGCTGACTTGCAGGATACTGACTGGCAGGCACCTCCACGCCATGGACAGACACTCATGGGGCCCCCCCCCCTGACAGCGGGTGCATTGCCCGACTCACCGAATGGTCAGGCCGCCCCTCCTTCATGCCAGGCGACTTTGCCTGTGGTCAATTAGAGCAGGGAGGGAGGGGGTTGCCCTGGATAAATTATTTTCTTTTCGGCTGGGTTCACACTTGTCCAACAAACGGACCGACATTGTGAGCACAAGTCGCATGACGTCACAAAATCAATGTTTCCCTATGAGAGCCGTCTTAACTGCTCTGACACAAGTCGGACCGACTTTGAAAAAGGTTCCTGTACTACTTTGGTCCGACTTTGGTCCTACTTCAGCCCATTGAATATCATTGAAGTAGGATCAAAGTCGGATCCTTGTTCTAACCATCCGACTTTTGACATCCAACTTAGTTATTACAGCAGCAGTAAAAGGAATTTATCTCACATTGGGATTGTTTTGATTGGTCAAAGGACAAGTCACAATCTCAAAGTCGGAGCAAATTCTTATCTTGTTCATTCAAGTCGGATGGAAGTAGGACCAAAGTAGGACAGAAGTAGGACCGATGTTGCAGGGCAAAGTAGGATCAAAAGTCTGACCGTTTTTGTGTTGGATAGTGTGAACCCAGCCTTCACTGTAAAGTCGCTTCCATTTAGATGGGGGATCTGACTTGGAGGCAACTTCTATTCAATTATATGGGCACAAGTCGGATAGAAGTCGCCTAGAAGTTGTGCAGGAACCTTTCCTGAAGTCGCTCCGACTTCAGTAGTGTACATGAAAACCGCTCCCATTCATTTCTATGGGATTTCAAATGTCAAGCGACTTGGGGCAACTTGAGGCGACTCAAGTCGGAGTGCAAGTCGCCCCTGTGTGAATGCGCACTTAAAGTTGAACTCCAGGCAAACAACTAAATACACATGAAATCTGTTTTACAGCTTTCTCATTTATTTCATTCATTCTGGTTATTTTATCTTCAATTTATTAGTTTAACCACTTCGCCACCAGGCCAATTCTGACTCTTCTCTCCTACACGTAAAAATCATCATTTTTTTGCTAGAAAATTACTCAGAACCCCCAAACATTATATATATATTTTTAGCAGAGATCTTAGGGAATAAAATGGCAGTCATTGCAAATTTTTATGTCACACAGTATTTGCGCAGCTATTTTTCAAACGCGTTTTTTTTTTTGGGAATGAATTAAAAAAAAAACAGAACAGTAAAGTTAGCCCAATTTTTTGTATATTGTAAAAGATGATGTTAGGCTGAGTGAATAGATACCCAACATGTCACGCTTTAAAATTGCGCCCACTCATGAAATGGCGTCAAACTTTGGTACTTAAAAATCTCCAAAGGCGACGCTTTAAAAACGTTTACTGGTTACATGTTTAGAGGTACAGAGATCTAGTGCTAGAATTATTGCTCTTGCTCTAATGCACGCGGTGATACCTCACATGTGTGGTTTGAACACCGTTTACATATGCGGGCGTGACTTAAGTATGCGTTCGCTTCTGTGCGCGAGCTCGCGGGGACAGGGTGCTTTAAATTTTTTTTATTATTATTTATTTTGCCTTTATTTTTACACTTTCTCTTTAAATTTTTTTTTTTTGATCACTTTTATTCCTATGACAAGGAATGTAAACATCCCCTGTAATAGGAATATTGCGTGACAGGTACTCTTTATGGAGAGATATGGGGTCAATAAGACCCCACATCTCTCCTCTAGACTGGAAAGACCGGGCTTTTCAGCCGAGTTCACGGGCATTGTTTACATCACGTGACGTCATACATCGCGCCCGGATCTCCTCTGAGGCGCATAGAGATGACTGGTGACCACCTGGTCATCAGTCATCTCTATGCTCAACTTCCGCCGGCAATGGATCTGTTCTCTGGGACGCTGATGGCATGAGAGGCCTGGGAGAAGCACCGGAGGGCGAAGGGGGGGGGGGGGGGGACGTCCCATCCTGTTGCTGATAAGAATGATCAAGCAGCTGAATTGCCACTATGATCACTCTTATGGTGCAGAGAATCGCCAGCGGATTAAAATGATATCTGAATGATGCATGTAGGTGTCGGCATCATTCAGATATCACTACTTAAAGACAAGGATATCTTTAGACGTCCGGCAAGTGGTTAAACCAGTGGTTCTCAACTCCAGTCCTCGGGACCCACCAACAGGTCAGATTTTAAGTATTACCTTGGGGAGATGCAGACTAGAACACTGCAATCACTGAGCAGCAAATGATATCACCTGTGATGCATTTCAGTTATCCTGCAAACCTGGCCTGTTAGTGGGTCCCGAGGACCGGAATTGAGAACCACTGGGTTAAACACATATTTTTCATGTGCTGTCACCCCTGGAGGCTGCTTCCATCTTCACCCGATCTTCCTTCAGGGACCACGGACTCCAGCTGTGTGACTGGATGGAGCCACAATGACATCACTCCCACGCATGCGCAGGGGAGCTGCTGTTTATGGCACAGGACTCTGAAGGAACAGGCCGGACGGCCGTTCCTTCAGAGCGCTTGCGCCTGTGACGTCATCGGCTGCATATACAGTAAATATATCCTAAGCGGTGCACATTTAGGAGATATTTACAGTACCTATAGGTAAGCCTTAGTATAGGCTTGCCTATAAGTCAGAGAGGGGAGCTTACGCCCACTTTAACCGCTTGCCAACCGCTGATCGGCATTTGACGGCAACAGAGTGGGTCCTCTGCGCAAAACGCCGTCATCTGACGGCGGCTGCGAGATCACGCACAGTGAGCGCGCGCCGCCGGAGGTGCGCCCGCGCTCTCACTGTGTCCGGGGAGGGCCAGGGAGCGGGTGCGGCGGATTCGATCTCCACCGGCCATCAGCGATGCCCCCCGGAGTGAAAGAACGGAGGTCCGTGTAAGTAAACACGGACCTCCGTTCTGTGAAGGGGGAAGGGCTGTGATCACAGCCTTCCTCTACATGGAAGCTGTGATCACTTCCCTTCCCCAGCTAGGGCAGTCCCCCCACAGTTAGAACACGCCCAGGGAACACAGTTAACCCTTAGAGCGCCCCCTGCAGGTTAACCCCTTCACTGCCAATGGCATTTACACAGTAATCAGTACATTTTTATAGCACTGATCGCTGTATAAATGCCAATGGTCCCAAAAAAGTGTCAAAATGTTCCGACATGTCCGCCCTAATATCGCAGTACCGCTAAAAATCGCAGATCGCCGCCATTACTAGTAAAAAATAAAAAAATAAAAAAAACCCCAGAAATGAATTCTCATCATCCGTAAACGCGACCACTTTTGCGCAAACCAATCAATAAACGCCGATTGCGATTTTTTTTTATCACAAATATGAGGAAGAATATAAATCGGCTAAAACCGATGAAAAAAAATGTTTTTTTATATTTTTTTTTTGGATTTGTATTTTAGCAAAAAGTAAGAAATGTGGGTTTTTTTACAAAATTGTCGCTCTTCTTTTGTTTATAGCGGCGATCAGAAATGACGCAGCGGTGATCAAATACCACCAAAGGAAAGCTTTATTTGTGGGAAAAAAGGACGCAAATTTTGTTTGGGTACAACGTCGCACGACCGCGCAATTTTCAGTTAAAGCGATGCAGTGCCGAATCGCAAAAAGGACTTTGGTCCTAAAGGGGGAAATCCTTCCGGGGCTGAAGTGGCTAAAATGATCAGTTGTTGCAGGCTAGTGTCTTTTGTGTTTCACAGCGCCCTGTATTGTTGCAAAACAAAGCACTGTACAGGAGGTCCCCTAGCTACAAACATCCGACTTACAAACGACTCCTACTTACAAACGGAGGGAGACAACAGGAAGTGAGAGGGAATCTCCACCTAGGAAGGGGAATTCACTCCTCTAAGAGTTATTATGGGAAAAAGGGGTCTCCTATGATGCTTTATCACCAAGGTTTATCTCCACAACAACCCAAAATGTTCAAAATCCAATTATCATTGGGACAGGAAGCGAGGTGAAATCTTCTGAACAGAAACATAGACAGCAAAACAAACATTACAGGGGTGTTACCCCTTCCCTATGCTATCCAAAAAGCTTAAAAATATTTTTTTTGGCTGAAGCTACACCAAAAATGGACCTGTTCCGACTTACAAACAAATTCAACTTAAGAACAAAGCAAGATAGAGACCCTATCTTGTTTGTAACCCGGGGACCGCCTGTATATCTTTTCTTTCTTTTTGTAACTTTATTAATAAAATGTGAAAGTGACATTTAATTTTTTTCTATGCACTGCACCTCAGCTGTAGTGCAAAAACAGATAGGTGAGCTCCGATGCACTGTGGAAAAATGCTGCATGTCTGCAACTCACCTGAAGACAGCATTTCTGTGTGAACAGAGCACATAGAAAACAATTGTTTTCTATATGCCCTTGTGTTAACTGGTTAACTATGGCACACACATAGCTCCCAACTGTCCCTGATTTGGAACAAAGTCCCTCTGTCCTTCATTCCTCTTCATTTGTCCCTCATTTTGGTCTGATCTATATAGTTGTATATAAAATGTACTTTTTATCTTTCAAAAAGTGCTTCCCAGTGCTAAACCTTTCATCCATTTTCTAAATTGCTGCATTTGTAAATTTCAAAAGCCAATATAAAGGGATAGTAGTGATTTAAAAAAAAAGCACTGGTGGGTTTAACTAATCATTTTTTTGTATAATTCTCCTTTAAGGGGGCGTGGCAGGGGGTGTGTCCTATGCCTACATACTTTTGCTAATAGGTGTCCCTGATTTTCATCTCAAAAAGTTGGGAGGTATGTACACACACAAAAAAAACCCCTTGAAGTGGGGGTCCCTCTACACGGCTAGGGTTAAATGTTTGTTGAGTCTAGGGGGTTCACAACAGAAGCTGTATTACTTACCTATCTCCTCTCTCCAGCAGGCCCTGGTTCTGGTCTGTGGCGGTCCCCCAGGGTCATCACATAAAATGAAGGCCTATTAACCCTGTATTGTACATGGTGGAGGCAGGAGTGTGACTGTGGCAGCTTGTAGAGGAGGCTTCAGTGGACCAGTTACACAGATTGAAGGAGTCTGCTTGAGCAAGAAGGTAAGTAATACAGCCTGTTGTAAACTTATGAGCAATTACCCTTTGTGGGGGGGAAGGTTGTTGTGCCCAGAGTTGGCTTTAATCAGCACAGCTGAAAAGGCTTTCAGCCTGCAGCCTGTGGTTGGACAGTGAAGGAGCAACATCAGCCTGATGGGGTCATCTCTCTGATCATCTATGCCAGGGGTGGCGAACACGCGGCTCTCGAGCCGCATGCGGCTCCCGGCCATAATGAATGCGGCTCTTTGCCTCTTATTATATTTTGTATATACTGTGGCTCTTTGCCAAGTTTCATGTTTCTCTCAGGGCGATCTCAGGCAGCTTGCATTGACTTCTATGATAGAAGTCTCCTCGCAAGCCGCCTTGAGATCGCCTCGAGCGCCGCTTCGTGCCGATTCGCGCCGCTTCGTCACTGCGTGGTGTGGCTCTCTGACTCTCACAGTTTAAAATGTTGGCTCTTTGTGTCTAACTTGTTCGCCACCCCTGATCTATGCATTTCCTTTTGAGGATTGGATTGGTTACAAGTGTTCCCTTTCCTTTCCCAGTCTGTGTGCAGGAGATTCAATGGGTTCATAGTTTTTTTTTGTTTTTGTTTTTTTTTTTTTTTAAGAGTTCAGCTTTAACCCATTGAATATTTTAACTATAAAGCTCTTTTTATTCACCTGATGAGCAAGCAGCCACACCCATATGTTTCAGCTGGTTATAATACACTCCTAGTCAACTGCGCCTGCAGTTACTTGTTCAGATAAATAAAGGAGAATGAGTTTGGGCGTGTATGTGGGTTCACAGAATATCTTAAAAACTCTGAGAGAAGCTATGGGAAATTAAAGGGTATCTAAACCCAAGAGTAAAAATCGAATGTATTACATTACCTGTCCTTAGATGTGGTGTCTGCATTGCTTTGCTTTTTTCACTTTTTTCCTTTATTTTATCCTGGTAATCAGTGCTGGGAAAAGGTCATTCAGGGCCCAGGGCAAAGAAGCCAAACTGCACCCCCTTATTATGTGTGAGCTTAGGGGATGCTACCCTAAGCAGTCATCTGTTTGTCAAAATTCCTTGTATCTGAATGAGCATGCATCCATACAGTAAACTGCTGTGCCCAGGGCAGCCGTCCCTCCTGCCCACCATTGTCCCAGCCCTTCTGGTAATCCTGATAACACACCCCCTGTTCTAGGGTGACCACTGTACTATATTTAGGAGGATCAGGGTGGCCACCTTAGGAGGAAGTGTGCTAGGACTATATAACGCCTACCCCTCTCCATAACTCAGGGGGAGGTGTTTTATAGTCTACAGAGATAGTAGGGAACAAAGCTAACTGATAACTGTTTGCAGTGGAAGAAAGCGCAGAATGTTATCAGCTCACAAGTAGAAATGAGTTCCAGTGTCCTTTGAAATTAACTCTAGGTGATCTCTTTTTTTTTTTTATTTTTATTATTGTACGTTTTATAAGGTAAGTACCAAAAAACCCAACCAAGTCCAAAAAAGGCCAAAACTGCCCTCAAATGCAGTCACACAGGGCCGTCCTCTCTAGCTGATCTTGGTCTATTTTTTTTACTTTACTTTTGGGTGAAGTTCCACTTGTTTGCATCCCTCCCCAGCCCCCCCACTGCCACATTTGGCACTTTTTTTTTTGGGGGGGGGGGGGTGGCAGTGGGTACCTGGTTTTGACAGGTACCCGCCCCCACTTCCAGTCAGATCACCACGGCAAGCCCTCCTCCTTTCCCCCACAGGCTTCTGGGACACATCACAGATCCCAGAAGACAGCAGGACCATTCAAACAGTGCAGCGCGGCTCACGCATGCGGGGTAGGAAAGCTTCACTGCCAGTTTCCCTTACCTAAGGTGCTGGTGCCTGGACCCAAAGCTGATTGAAAAAATCAGCTTGGGTGAGGACATTGCTGAATCCCTGGACAGGTAAGTGTCTTTATTTTAAAGGTCAGCAGCTACAGTATTGGTAGCTGCTGAACTTTAATCTTTTGGGAGAGACTGGAGCTCCTCTTTAATGAGCTGGGTTATTCCTGCTCTAAGGCCCCTTTCACACTTGTGGGACTTGTCCTGCGACTTGGGACTGTAAAGTCGCATGACAAGTTATACCCCATAATATCCAATGAGTACCGTTCATATCGAACTTGCATGCGACTTCAAAGTAGTCCCTGCACTACTTTGGTCCGACTTTGATGCGATTTGAGGTCCATAGACCTCAATATTATACCGGCCTTGCTTAAAGTCGCAGCAAAAAATTGTGGTAAAATTGTGCGACTTTCAGGTTGCACAAGTGTGAAAGGGGCCTAACGCTCACGCAAGTTAAGAGTGGCTGTGGGGTGATCCGTCATGAAGCTCATTGGCATAGCAAAAGAGTGCTAGTTTGGAATCTAGCTTGAGAGGAGTTCAGAGTGCGCCAAAGCTCATCACTACTCACAAGATTTCTGGCTGGATAAAACGCTATTTCCTTTTCACTTGTGGAACGGATATAACTAAACTTTTTCCGTGCTATATTTAAAGTGGAAATAAACATTCGCATTAAAAAATCGCCTCTGGGTGCTTTATACCATAATGTAGAAATATACACAGCATATTAGCACATTATGGCAGACTTAAGCCTCGTACACATGGTGCGACGGTCGTACAACCAAACGGCCAAAATCGTATGTTGGCTGTCGTATCTCGCGTACTGACGTGCACTAAGCGATCGTACAACCAAGCCTAACATGGTGACGTGTTAGGAGCATATAAAGAGGAAGTTCAGGTGCATGTGATTTGTGAATTAGGAACGTAGGTTTACACGAACGGACACTTCCGGGCGTTCCTGACTTCTGAGAATGCGTGTTTTTGCACATACAACTTATTGGACCAACTTCTCTGTACACATGGTACAACAGTCGTACAACCGCTTGTTGTACAACCAAAGTTTTCTAGTCTGCTCATCCAACTCCTGTTGTACGACCGTCGCACGTCGGCTGTTTTAATCACACGTACTAACGGTCGGATGATCGTACAACAAGCGGCCGTACAACCGTTTTCATACGACTGTCGCACCGTCATGCAGGCGCCTCCGTGAAGCTGGATCTGCTTGCTCGGAGGGGGAATCTCTCCACTGATCCCTGCTGAGCAGGCGGATGACAGGTCTGTGTCTGCTCCGCTATGCAAAGCGGACACTGACACAGCCCGCTGTCGTATATGGGGCAATCGGATGGAAATGGACCACCTGTCCGTTTCCATCCGATCCAGCAGACTGGTGGGGAATAGGTCCCCCATCTGTCTGTTTTTGGCAGATAAGATCGGATGGCGGCGGGTGTCAGTGGACGTGTCGCTCCATAGAAGAGACTGGAGGGTCCAATTGGGTCCGTCTGATAAAAACTGACAGATGGACCTGATCGGATCTCCCGTGCGAAAGGAGCCTTACCTGCCAAGTGACCCCGTCCACAGCTGCAGTAGCGGCACTCTCAGCTTTTACTGGAGCTTCAGCCTGGGTTCACACATGTCAGGAGATTGTGACTGGCTCTCTATGGAGCCAGTTCACACATCTCCAGAGCGAATTGCACAGGAGTCCTGTGCATCTTCTGGTCGGTTTCAGGCCCGAATTCAGCCAAAAGTTTGGGCTGAAATCGGACCTGAAACGGTGAACAGGGATGCTCTGGACTCCTGCTGTGAGCCGCTCCGTGCTGTGCTGTGAACCCAGCCTGAGTCTTCTCCGGGTCTTCTGGCCCCACTTTGGCTACTCTACACTCTCATGCACGCACACAGGAGTCACGTGCTGAGCTGCGCATGAAATGTACATAAATGCTGACAAGCAGGGAGAAGGGTATATGAGAGAAGAGACCAACAGGGTCTTTCCTGTGAGAAAAATCCTTATTTTTTTAGCTTAATTCTATTATAACAAACCATAAAGGAACAAATAAGGGAAATGTATGCATTTGCACACTTTAAGGTAAGTTGTGGTGTATATAAATGGTAACACCTCCAGTCAGACTGTGAAGCACATCTCACACATTGCTTCCTCTTCTGACACTTGGCCCCCACCCACCTGTGTTCTCAGACAGATCTCTATTACAGCCATTGAAAAGAGGAAGACGTATATTTCTGAAAAGGGGAACAAACACACACGATTGCTCTGTTGCAGGTGGTGAGTGCTGGGTCCTGGCCATGCTTTGGAAATGGTCTTTGGGAAGAGTCTGATGTGCTTTGCCTGTTCTTAGTACACCCTGGAAGGATTCTTAGGTAACTACTCCAGTCCAGATTTGAAAGTAAGTGATCCTTTGCTACAAGCTTTTATTGTCTATGTATGCGTACGTAGTATGACTGCTTAATTTTTTATCATAGACTTGACCTACATTCAAAACAATGGCTTGAAAGGAGATATTAACTAAGGTTGAGTTTCAAATCCTGTTCTGATATTTTTATACGCACATAGGATACATTGTTATCTCAAGACATTTTAGCATATACGTTTTTTTGGCTTTAGATAAACCAGTACAACCGTGGTTTGAGAGCGTTTTGCAAGACAAGCAGAATTTTTAACTTGATATACAAGTAACGTCATGTCCCAACTGAGTATAAAAAAGAGAGGCGCCTCAAAGTGTACCAACATGGTTACATTTAATGAAGGTACAACATTTAGCACAGACTTTCTCAACCTTTTCAACACCGAGGAACCCTTGAAATAATTCTCCCGTCTTGGGGAACCCCTGCTAAAAATTAAAAATCTACAACTCATGATACATTAGTTTGATTGTCAATGGGAAGAATGCTCCTTACACACAATTGTGGTCAATGGGAAGAATTACCCCGTTACAGATAGCTAAAAAGATCAATTATGTCAGTGGGAATTTATCTGAGAGGTAGAAATTGACCATTGCAACCTCTGGAGGAACCCTAGGGTTCCACAGAACCCTGGTTGAGAAACCCCGATTTAGCAACTCACATGGTTGATTAAAAAAGGCACATCTGTATGCAGGCATCCATGGTAAAGATGTCCACATAGACCGTCCTCCGCACCGCCATAAACGTCACCCCTTCCACACTGCACTTCCAGCCTTGCTTTCAGATCGCTCTACTGCAGGGTAGTCTTCCTGGTCACCATTGCAGACTGACAGCGGTGAGAGACGGCGGTGCAGTGGACAGCTTTACCCCCGATGCCTGCATTCTTAGATGTGCCTCTTTTAATCATCAACCATGTGAGTTTCATTAAATGTAACCATATTGCTACACTTAGAGGCGCCTCTCTTCTCTTTTTGTACTCTATAGCTCCTGTTGGATTTTGCTTCTTGGAGGAGGCTTTTGCTTCAACACACATTGCTATAATCTTTTTATATGGACTATAAACTGAAAGATTTATGAATAAATGGTTGTGGAACGAATCATCTGAGCTTCTTATGGGGAAATTTGTTTTGCTATACAAGTGCTTTGGATTACAAGCATGTTTCCGGAACAAATTCTGCTTGCAATCCAAGGTTTTACTGTACTTTTAACTTTCAGTTTTCTTTGATATTTAGATTGAAGTTACTTTGCACACAGGTGTCCCTTAAATAGCTCCTTAAGCTAGTAATACACTGTAGAGCTCATTGGCACTTGTGGCTGGGGGGGGGGTAGGAATGTAAAAATAGGTGGTTGAGACACATTTTTACCACCCCATACAAAAGCAGCTGGATGGAGTTGTACACATGCCACTGCCACAAAGCGAAAGCGAAAATTAGACCTCCCTCTAATGCATTCTGCAATCCATTGAAGTGCACAAGCCGGGCCGCAACTTCCCTGTATTACACGTAGTTGTGGCACAGCGGACCGGGCTTCATCGGGCGGATCGGGTTAAAACGGTCAAACACCAATGGAATTGTTTAACACCTATGAAAAGTGATCCACGTTGGATCACTTTTTAAAGAGGTGGCAAGATCTTCCGCAAGTTAAAAACTAGATTTCTTTCAACAGATTCCTCCATCCACACTGACCTCACGGATGGGCGCATCCCCCCGGCCCTGGCTGTTGCAGTGGCAGCTGTCAAGAGTATCTGGATTGGGGCTGCGTCTAATTGGATGTAGCCGCTGTTTGACTTTTGTCAAACAGAGCAGGGCTATCCACTGATATTTGTCAGGTTCTTCAAATGCCAGGAAGAATTTGCCCAGTGTATGGCCAACATAGGTTCACTTTTGATCCAGAGAAGGAACTGTCACATGCTAGTACAATTGTTTTCTGTGTAAGATCCCATTCCCACGTGTGTTTTGTTGACCCGCAGGAAGAGGATTACCATATTTTTTTTCTATAGAGCTCTTTTGCACCTGTGAATAAAGTTTTGGTGTGACAATGTACATTTTTGGCTCCATAAACTTCCATGGGAGAGCATGAAAAATGCACATGTGCAAGTGTAATCCTAGCCTAACACAGGACCTGCATTCTTTCAGCAAGACATTTTAAAAGCTTTTCTGGGTTATGCAAAGCTTGAAGCACCCTATAGACTGGCTTGGTAAAACGGTTTTGTTTGGTGGTGCTATGCTCTTGTAAAGAATAGAGCACTGTTTACTTTTTTCTACCTTTACTGAAATGTCACAGTGTGACAGTTCATGCATTTCTATGTGCAGTGGTTGGCTGAGGTGCATAGACATACAGAACGAAACTGAGTTGTGGCTGAATTGTGCTGTCGGGCAGAAAGACTGCTGGTGCATCACACAGATTTCTGCACCACACCAAAGCACATCCAAAGGCTGCATTCAAGTGGGAACAGGGCACATAGAAAACAATTTGTTTTCTTTTTTGCCCTTGTGAATAACTTTTTCTAGTACAGAAAACTCCACACAAATATGAAAAAGTCTTAAATCTGCTTTCAGGGTGCTTGGGGAACATGTGAAAGAAGAGCAGTAGAATCCTACCAATGATGCTGTTTCTCCCATTGAAAGACTTTTCTACTTTAGTAATAAGCCTCCTTTAAAGGAGAAGTCTGGCCAAAGCTCTTTTGGCCCTACTTTTCCTGTGGGTCACAGGACCACTGCACACTTAGTTCTGCACTCCTGTGACCCGTATTCAGCCGACAGTGGGCTAAAATCCGCTGTCAGCTGATGTTACTCAGCCAGTCCAGGCATGAGCGTCCGCAGGTAGGGGCAAGAGGGGGGCATGTGCCCCCCTTGGGATCAAGGTGTCTGCTTTTCCCCTGCTCGGTCCGCCAAAGGCAGTGGTGCTGTGACACAGGGGAGAGGCGCGCTGCTGGTTTTCAGAGTGTTTCCCCGCCCCCCCCCCCTTTCTCCTGTCAGAAATGCAGGAGAAGAGAGTGGCTTGCACCAACTTCCTGTCCACACTTTTTCTTTCCCCATTGGCCACAGCAGAGGGACTAGGAGACAAGAGAAGCCACATGCAGCACGATGGACAAGGCTTCACCCCTCTGCAAGCGGTTCCTCTCCCGGGAGCCCGTAGTGTGTCTAGAGATGTACCCCGCCATGTCCCCTCTCAGGAGCCCGACACCAAGTAAGTCACACAGGAGGCCACATGCAGCACTATAGACAAGATAGAAAGGCTCTGCCCCCTGCACTCGGATTCTCCCCCAGAATCCTGTAGTGTGCCTGATGTCTGGAGTTGTCCCCTCTCTGGAGCCCAACACAAGTAAGTGTCCCCAGACAGGACAGTCTGCCTTATTCTGTGTGTTCCTGTGACTGATCCTACAACTTCTATCCCATTCTAAACACTTCCATCTGCAGTCTGCACACAAAACAAACAGAACAGACAGGGACTCTACCACCAATGCTGGAGGGGGTAGGATGTAGAGTCTGGAGGGTTGGTGTGACTGATTGATTGTTGTTCTAGAGTCTGGTGGTTGTTCAGATTAAAGTTGGCTGTGTATGGTCGGTGCGGTAAGTCTTCACACCAGGAATGCGGCAGGCTGCATCCTTTTTGCAAAGCAACACACACATATGTTTGTAAACACAACGCTTGTGATCACAGGTCTTTGTAAAAAATTGTAAATAAAAGGTGCAAAAAGTAAATTCATGCAAAATGCAACAGGGCACATTGTAAAACACATGCACACGTGATGGCGTTTTACATTGCATTCGGGGCTAAGCCCCTCCCCTTCATAACATTGTCAAAAAAGTGCAGAGCATGGATGACTTTAAAATGATGCCACCATGGGTCCGGGCTCTGCAGGGATCCTGACTTTAAAGTGATTGTAAAGGTTCAGCTTTTTTTTTTTTTTTTGTTTTTTCTTTAATAACAAACATGTCATACTTGCCTCTTCTGTGCAAGGGTTTTGCACAGAGGGGCTCCCATCCTCCTCTTTCTGGGGTTCCCCAGTGGCGCTCCTGGCTCCTTCCCGCATCGAGTGACCCGTCAGGGAACCGCTTTCCCTAGGGTCACCTGTGCGGGCGCGCTCCCGAGTCCTGCTTCTACATCTCTTGACACAGATTTGATTGACAGCAGCAGGAGCCAATGGCTGCGCTGCTATCGATCTGTTCAATGAGGACCCGAGACGCCGGCCGGAGTGAGTGTGCTTGTCCCCGGCGCGGGAACGATTGGGCTCAGGTAAGTAAATGGGGGCTCTGGGGGTAGCTGCAACAGAAAAGGTTTTTCACATTAATGCATAGAATGCATTAATGTGAAAAACTGTGAGGGTTTAGAACCCTTTTAATGTCAGGATCCACCCAGATCACTGAAAAGCAGCTGGTTCAGCCTCTCCGCACACCGCTGAGAGCACGAACCAGTTGCGCCCACCACTCCACTGAAAGATGGAAGGCCGAGCAGAGAGCAGGTAACTGACAGTCACCAGCTCTCTGCTCACTGAAGATTGAGAACTGAGTGATCAGCAGTTTCTGATCACTCGGTTCTCGGTCTTAGGGGCAGGTGGGGACAAATGCAGCATGGGACCAATGCTACATCCACCTAGGTTAGTATGATTGTGTGGTTTTTTTTTTTGTTTGTTTGTTTTTTTTTTTCCCCACACTTCTCTTAGAAAGCCCAACTTTGGGAAATGTGAAAATTCTCCCTTGCAGTGGAGCTGCATCTGCACTGCAAAGGTTAGCTGCTAATTTATTCTTGACAAAAAAACAAAACGCACTTTTACTACTCAATCCTTCGCCCCACCAAGGCAAACGGTGTTCCCCAATGTTCTGGAGGTAGACTATCCCTCGGTATCATTCTGTCTTGTGCATGGCTATGGATCCTGCATCTGTCCTAATGAGGTTAGGACCTCAGATCACATGGTGGAGAAGGCTGCAGTCTAGCAGCATGGAAGATCTGTGTGGACAAAGCCCCACTCCAAAAGAAAAATCTTCATGTTTCCCATAATTGGGCTTTAAAGTGGTTCTGTAGCCAAAAGTTTGTCTACTTTACAGAGGAAGTAAACCGTGCCAAAGTTTCCTTTTTTTTAAAAAAAAAAAACCTGCAAAGTAAAGGCATAATGTGCTAGTATGCATACTAGCACAATATGAAATGCTTACCTTAGAACAAAGTGCTGCGCTGTGAGCTCTGACAGACGCTTCTATCGCCACTAGGTCTTCCTTACCGGGTTCGCATCCTCCGGACGTCCGATTGCCCGCGCTGTGGTGATGTCTCTCCTGCGCATGCGCACGGGAGTCGCGGCACGGAGCTCTGAAGGGACAGCGTGGGTGCTGTCCCTTCAGGGTGCCAGAGCCAGTGACATCACTGGCTTCATGAAGTGCGAATATCTCCTAAACCGTGAAGGTTTAGGAGATATTCATAGTACCTACAGGAAAGCCTTATTATAGGCTTAACTGTAGGTACAAGGGTACAGAATGGGTTTATATCCACTTTAATGCATTACCTGCATTAAGTTAAAAAAAAAAAAATCCACAAATCCCCCCCCCCCCCCAAATACTTACCTGAGCCTTGTATTGATCCAGTGCTTTGCCCATCTGCAGCAGGCTCCGAGACAATACTGGGAACCATTGGCTCCTGTTGCTGTCAATCAAATCCTTTAAGCCGAGAGTGGGGGGCAGGGCCGAGCTGCGCTGTGTGTGGCTATGGAAGCACACAGCATGACTCGGGAGCAAGCCTGTACTGTACGTGTGTATGTGCCACCATAGGAAGCAGCTTCCTGTAGTGGCACATGGAGAAAAAGAGGAGCCAAGATTGCAGGCGGAGAACCCCAGAAGTGGAGGTTCAGGGTCACTCTGTGCAATATAATTGCAAAGAGCAGGTAATTTATAAAGGTAAGTATAACCTTTGTGTGAATGTTTCCATGTGATTTTCAAGCCCTTTTTTTTTTTTTTTTTTTTTTTTTTTTT
>BLSH010481303.1:28893-41671 GCA_018402905.1 Glandirana rugosa
ATATTTTTTTTTTTTTTTTTTTTTTTTTTTTGCACAGGCATTTTCAGGCTTTTAGCCACTGGAAAGCCAGTTAACTAGGAAGACAGCAGTTTGCCATGAAACTGTGTAAAAAGCACATGTTAAACCCTTTTTCTAAGCATCTATTGGAGCCAAAAACATGTAATCATCCCCCTAAGAAGCTCCTGTACTTCTTTATAGCATACTTTTTTGGCACAATAGAATAACATGGACTTCTGAGTTCAGCATTAAAGCTTTTCTCTGAATGCGCTTCAAATCGCTTAGGTGTGAATGGGGGTTAAAGGCTTCACTGCTTTTAAAAACGTATTGTGTCATGTGCAGGACCAGTTTGTAGGCCTTTTATGTATAACATGCAACAAAAAATTCAGACAACCTCTCTGGTAATCCCTGACCAGGGTTTACTAGGTTACTTGTCAGTTTAAACAAGTTGTGAAATATGACTGAAGGTCATAATTGCGGCATTCTAACTTTGTTGCTAGGTTATAAGGGCCGTCATAGGCAGCCCTACACAGATGGCGACAGGTGAAGAGAGATCTCACCGAAACTGAAATTTGTTGTGATTTTTGTTTCCCCCTGAGCCGAAACACCTGACAGGCTGTGTGTACACAATCGGACATTTCCCAACAAGTTGGACCACTTAGGAGTTAACCCCTGTACAGTCTGATCAATGCGACCGATGATGGAATTGGTTGCATCATTTCTAAATAGTAGTATAAGTACTGACGTGATGAGTAAAGTTTACTATATAGAAGTGGAAACTGATGTTTTTTTTAAGTCAGCTGTTTCCTTTAGCCTGGGTTCACACTGACAGCGGGAATGAAATGGTGCGAGTTCAGCTGAACTTGCACCATTTCATTCCCGCATGTCAGTCCCGACTTCGGGGGCGATTTCCGTAACATCTGTGCAGGTTTCTCAACAAGAACTACTTTTGGGCAGCGGCGTCGCACCGATTCGGATGGTTCCATTGCCGGAAATTGCTGCTGATTTGGCATGCGATTTGACATGTCAAATCGCGTGCCAAATTGCTCTAATGTGAACCTAGGCTCAGGGCCAGTTCTGTGTGGTGCATTTTGCTTTTGAAGTGCTTTAGGACTGAATTCTATATAACGTGCATTTTTATGTACCCCACTTAAAATGAACATGTTTGAAGGGGGGCCTTAAAGGCTAACTCCATCTTTTGCACCATGTTGCAAATGCACATAGTGGAAATGAACCCCCCTCCCCCATGACAGCGGGGTTCTTCTCCTCCATAGCAGCTGTCACTCTTGAAATCAGCAGAGCCCTATACCGAGATCTGTGAATGAATTAACTACAAGTAACCTCAGTGCCACAGTGGCAAACAGACTTGTAATGCTCAATGGAATGCAAGTGCAGTGATCACTTGTAGTCCATTGACACTACCTTCAGCTCTCCAACTGAAAACACATACTTGCCTACGGACAGAGAGCTGTAGAAGAGTCTGCAGGAGCCTGGCACTGCCCCTGTGATCCACTGATGCAATATTTGCAGGCTCCTATGCAAAAAAAAATAAATAAATGCACATGTTTTTTCCCTGCAAATATATGTGCATTCAATATCCTTTTTCTAAACGGACTTGGCCCTCAAGGCTTGTGTATGTGGGCAGGAGTTATAAGGAAGCAAAATGCACATATGAAAACACAGTTTTGCAGTTCTGTTCAGATAAAATGAATAAGGGTGATGCAAATGATCCTGCATTAATGCCCTCCGTAGAAGTCGTGATGACGAAACACGTCAGGGCGTGACCCCACGACAGGAACTGACAGGAAGTGATCTGTGCATCTCAGGCGGAGCGGAGGAAGCAGTGCACCCACGCTGTGTACACAAGCTGAAGCCTTCCCTCAGGAGCGGTGAGACGCTATTATCCACATTAAGATTGCGATTCAGGCTGACATTTATAAAATGTTTGTAAGTGTGATTTTTAATTAGGGGTTCATAATAAAATGTTTTGAAACGGAGTCACACTATGTGAGATTCTTTTTACACATGTGGACTGATTTTGCCGCATTACGAGCCTACACCAGTGGAGGTATCATCGGTATTGTTCGTTCTGATTGGTACGAAGGAGTCTCTACTATACAACCTGGTAGTGGCCGATTTCTCAGTGCTAGGAGCCCATTTACGGGTTATGTCTGGTAAGCAGATTTGATTCTATGAGCACGCAGCACGGTGGAAATTCATCTCACTTTGGGAAGTTCTCTTCACTTGGTGGCTGGTGGACATTTTTTAGAAAAATTCTTTATTTATCTACGAATGTGTCTCTGATTTCATGCTCCCCTGATTCTTATGGACTTAGGGACCTCCTAGAGCGCGATCACACACTTGTATTGACAATTCGTGCTTCGGATACAGTGTTCTTTGAATTGTTAATTCTTCTGTGTTCATGTTTATGCTGATTTTTTGATAGATGGCAGCTTTTTAGACAGGTCTTCGTGTTTAACAAACACTTCTGGAGTCCAGCAGCCCCTAGCTTTCCGTGTGCGCTGATTGTGTGTTTGGGTGAAGTAGTTTAATACACATTTTGTACGATCCTGCATTAACGCCTGAGCAGAACGAGAACGCATTCCTAGCAATCTCAAAGCTATTTTTTTTCCCAGGCATTTTACAAGCTTTGTGCAAACATTTTTGTACCTGTATTAACCGTTAGGAGTTTGTTTCCTGGGCTGGTCGAGGAGCGGAGATTAAAGCGAAACATACAATGTGAATTTCGGACGACAAAGTCAGTTTTTGGGGGTTTTTTGTTTTTTTTTTCGGATGCTTGTCTCCTGTTGAAAGTGAAGAGCGTACTAACAATACGAACATTTTCGTATGGCTGAATTCAACGTTAAGTGACATAATGTGTTTGAATAGTTTTGTATGTATTTTTCCCCAAGGGTCTTTCAGGACCGCAACTTGAGAGATGGCTCCTCCCTCGAAATCCAGGAAACACCCACTTCCACCTTTTTAAAAGGAGGCATCCCCTTCAGTTTTTGTGTTTCCTCCAGCAGTGGAACACCTAAGGGGGGGGGGGGGGGGGCAGGTCTCTAAGGTACTATCCTGAAAGGCTAAGGTTCCCTGTCCACCTTACCTGTTTTTCTCTTTTAGCAGATCTGCCCTCCCACACCACTGGCACAGGCAAGCTGAAGTGGGCTCCCTCTTCCCTCCTCGTTGCTCAGGGAGACTGAGCGCCATTCTATGGCTCTACTGCTCCCAGGTGGCGGTGTTCTGGCCGCAGTTCCTTTTTTGTATTTCCCGCCGCCAGACAAAAGCTGCCGCCATATTCCTGGTGGCGAGTAGTGACTCGGCCCCGCCGGAAGTGAGGCATCCGGAAAGGGGGCATCACCATAGAAAGGGCGTGCCGGAAATAGCGCAGAGGGAGAGGGGAGGAGCGGAACTGGTGCCTATTTCCGGTTCCGCTCCGGCACAGCTGCGCTTTTGAATTAGTTTGTTTAGCCACGGTGAGGACGCCAGTACCGGTATGGATGTAACAGCGACAGCATGTGGGACAGGCACAGGCACCAGCAAGGCCCAGGTAAGAGGGGTGGAGAGCCTCTAAACCCTGTGTTGCCATATCTGTCACTATTTTTACCCCTGGTGGCGGGGGCCTGTCAGGGCACATAAAGGTGATTTTCTTGTTACTTTACTGTGCACCTAGGGTGAGTCTGTTAGAGGTGGGCTGACTTATTGCAATAGTCGCTATCCTTTTTTGGCAGGGTAAGAGCTCTGACCAACCAGCAAAAAGGAAGTGTCCGTCATGCAAAGAAAAACTGCCTGAGGGATGGAAGAAAACTTTATGCCAATCATGTATTGATGCATTGGTTAAAGAAGAAGCGTCTTCCGCATGCAGCAATATTACCGCATCAGTAAAAAAGGAGTTGGACGCCACCATTCAGTCCTTCCACTCCTCGCTTGCAGGACCATCCAAAAGTCATCCATCAGCCTCTGGTTCCTCTCAGAAATCACTTTTAATCCCAGCGGGGGAGACGGAAGAGGGTTGGGGCTTATCACCTTCTCATTCTAGAGATGATTCTGAGGAAAAGGAGGAGGAGGAGTCAGAAAACAGACCCTCAAGGTATAAGCTTAATTTAGAGCAGGTGGATGCTCTGTTAAAGACTGTGCACGATACATTAGGGAGGGTGGGGGAGAAAAAGGAGTTATACCTCCACGACTGAATGTATGCAGGACTCTGTGAGCCCAAAAATCGCACCTTCCCAGTGCACCCGGCTATATCAGAGACCATCAAAAAGGAATGGGCCGAGCCAGAAAGGAAGCCATTCTTCCCTAAAGTGCACGGGAGGCGCTTTCCTTTTGACAATGACCCTTCAGCTATTTGGAACAAGGTCCCTAGGTTGGATGCGGCTTTTTCGCAGGTATCCAGGTCCACAGACTTGGCATTTGAGGACATGGGGATTCTCAAAGAACCCATGGATAAAAAGATAGACCGGCAGCTCAAGAGGGCCTGGCAGTCTACCATGAGCAGTCTGAAGCCAGCTATGGCTACTACATGTATATCCAGAAATCTGGAATATTGGCTAGATCAGCTGAAGACACACATTTCAGCGGATTCTCCCAAACAGGAAATCCTCAATTCCTTTTCAACGCTTTCGGCAGCAGTAGTATATATTTCAGACGCATCAACGGAGTCCATTAGGATGACGGCCAGGTTGGCGGCTTTGGCTAATTCAGCCAGAAGGGCTTTATGGTTAAAGACCTGGCAGGGGGATGCAGCATCTAAAAGCAAGCTTTGCAGCCTACCTTTTACAGGAGATCTTTTATTCGGCCCTGATCTAGACTCTGTTTTAGATAGGACCGCTGATAAAAAGAAATCATTTCCAATAAAAAAGAAAAAAAAAACGGTAAAAAAATGTTTTCGTCCTCAAAGAACTCAAGAGCAAGGCAAAGCTCAAGAGAAGAGAAACTGGTCAGCACAGAGAGGGAAAGGGAGAACGAACGCCTTGTTCAATCCTCCTGCGACCTCCAGCAAGACGCAGTGACTCATTACTTCAGGTGGGGGGGAAGACTGCAGAACTTTCTCCCATACTGGGCAAGCGTGTCTGAAAATCAGTATGTTCTGGACATGTTAGCCCAAGAGTACAAAATAGAATTTGCGGAAAAACCACCAGAAAGATACTTTGTAACAAACCTTCCAGGAGACGCCACAAGAGCACTGGCAATGAAGAACCTTTTGAAGGATCTGATGCATCAAAAAGTTGCTATTCCGGTGCCTTCAGGGGAACAACATCAGGGATTTTACTCCCACGTTTTTCTGGTGAAGAAGCCGTCGGGCAGTTTCCGACTTATTCTCAATTTAAAACCGTTCAACAAGTCAGTTCAGTACATGAGGTTCCGTATGGACTCGATCTTCACAGTAAAGTGTCTGTTAACAAAAGGATGTTTTATGGCATCAATAGACCTTCTAGATGCATGTCTGCATGTGCCAGTAGCACCACAGTCGCAGACGTTCCTGAGATTAGCAGTAAGCTGGGGAAAAGAAACCCTTCATCTGCAATCCAGGGCTCTGCCTTTCGGCCTCTCAGCAGCGCCACAAATCTTTACAAAGATTATGGCAGAAGCCGTGGCACCTCTACGTCTACAGGGGATAGCAGTAATCCCGTACCTGGACGATTTGCTTCTGTTTGCCTCTACCAGGGAAGAATTGCTAGAAGATCTTGCGGAAGCTCGCAGTCATTTAGAGGCATTGGGGTGCATTATCAATGTACAACCGTCAAATTTCAATCCAGCTCAACAGGTCACGTTCTTAGGCTACCAGATAGACTCAGTAGAGCAGAAAATCGTTCTACCGGTAGAAAAAAGGGTCAAGGTCCAAAGTGTGGCAGCAATGCTCCAGACCAATTGGGTATATACGATCAGAAAGGTGATGTCAGCCCTGGGAACCCTGACAGCAACAAAATCTTGCCAAGGGTTTACTGTGGACATGGCTAAATGGCGAAACAGTGACAACGGACGCCAGCAGCTGGGGCTGGGGGGCTCACTGGAGACAGAACCTAGCACAAGGTGCATGGTCCAAGGCAGAGGCAGGAAAGTCCTCAAACTGGAGAGAATTAAAGGCAGTCGCTTTAGCGTTAGCTGCCTTCTCCCCGGGCCTCCAGGGGTCCCACATAATGGCAGCACCAGCACAAGGGACACTTTTCATTCAATGTAAACACCATCCCTCGTGCCAATCAAAAGAAAAACGAAACTTAAAGGGGAACTTAAGTTTTGTTGAAAGAAACAGCAGGCAGGCAGGCAGGCTTGTAGGTAGTTGCAGTCTATTTTCTTAACTGCGGGTGGTGCTAAATCGCAGCAGCATTGCAGGGGACAGGAAGGCAATAGGAACATTGCTCCCCCCCCCCCCGTTTGTATTCTCCTATATGCTCTTAATCAATAAATATAATTGCTTCTATATCAGTGAAGAGTGCTGCCATTCCGGACTTTCCTTTGTTGGTTTCACTGCTGCAGTGACAGGGCGTGTACCTCGCCGCATTCAGCAATTCATTATTGGGATTAGCTGGTCCTACAACTCGCCTGGAGCTGCAGTCCTTCATGTGCAATAGGAACATGGTTCCTCTATGGTTTCCTGGGTCACTGAGTGAGCTATCCAGTTGGATGTTGCCATCCCATGTGACTCTGGCAGCTATCTTCGTTCAGGCAGAGTCTATTTTAGACCCTGGCTCCCAGGCTTGGCGCACATTTCGCGTTTGGGTAGTGTAGGGACAGGTGACCCTTCTGACAGGGACAGTGATTAGTAGCATGTAGAGGTTCCAGGCGAGTAGGGAAAGGATAGGGGCACGCCATCCTTCCTGGAAACCTTCCCATTTGGGTACGGACTGGCAATGCCACATTTTGGCCCCTCAAGACCAACGCTGTCGGCACATCTGAGACTTGCTACACACTGCTGTTATGTATTGTCCCGGTCGGGTGCCTTAACTGCTGGGTTGTTGTGAATTACTGGATTTTGCATTAATACAAGTTCCATTCTCTACAACTGGACTCTGAGTATTTACTGCCACTGCACCTCCACACAGGCTTTTATGGCAGAAGAGGCAAGCACTGGCTCTTCTGCAATATATATGTCCCTAGATGCCTGCTCGCCGTCTCTGGAGCTGTAAATGGAGTTGTGCATGCGCTTTAAATTGTAATTTCTCTTTCTGGAAAAATCTGAAAATGGCAGGACAAAAAAGATATTAAAAAAACAGAATTCATGTATGGGTTACAGGCTTGCAAAAAAAATGATGCTCACCATAATCTTAACAGTTTCCTGTAAGAGGTGAAAGAATTTCATCTGGGTTTCTTCTGCCTGCAAGTCACAGCTGTTAACTGACACAGGAAGCACTTTTCTAATCTGTGAGAAAATGATGTAAGCTTCCTGGCTGATGCTGTAAAAGCCCCATAAATATAGTAATGGGTAAAAATGCAGCAGCAGGTTCAACCATACATTGAGGGCCTTTGCTTTATTATTATTATTATTAATAATAATATTACCTTTTCATGGTTCTACCCTTGTGCAGGTTAGGTATACATCTGTGCTTTTTGCACACGTTAACATGGGTTTCATTGCCTTGTGATGTGCTGTTGTATGCAAAAAAAAGATCAAGCTGCTTCATTTGTTCAGTTCTGTGCATTAGGGCAGCCCTTTCCAATTATTGGGCTGCCCTAACGCACAGGACTACACAAATGTAGCAGCATGTACCTTTTTTTGCATAGAGTCCCAACTTTTTGAAATAGAGGGACACCTTTTTAGCTCAGACTGTAGACAAAGCACATTTCCCTCCCACGCATGGGCGTCCGCAGGTAGGGGCAAGGGGGGGAAATTGCCCCCCCCTGGAATTAGGGGCTCCCCACAAGGTCCTTATCCTCTTGAGCCATGTATGCAGTTTCTGACCTTCTCCTGTAGTATGTTTGCAGTCTCTGACCATCTCTTGTACTATGTCTGCAGTCTCTGACCATGATAATGTGATAATGACATTGTCGAAAAGGGGCAGAGCATGGGTGACCTTAAAATGATGCCCCCCCCCTGAAAAAAGTTCTGCGGACACCCATGCTCCCACGGCCCTTATTACACAGGACACAAAGATCCAATATGGAGAAAATGATTGGCTAAACCACACATGTGCTTTTGTAATCTCTATTTTTACTTTATATTGGCATCATATTTAAAGCGGTTGTATGCCCATAAATGACATTTTTACCTACAGGTAAGCCTATAATAAGGCTTACCTGTAGTTAAAAAGAATATCTCCTAAACCTGTACAGTTTAGGAGATATTCTCACTACAATTGCCGCTGCCTTCAGCAGGCGCATGCTCAGTGATGTCTCGGCGAAGGCCTGGTGCATAGCGCCGGACCCTGCCGATAAGTCCGCCGCAAATACGGGCGTCTCACGGCTCCGGCCACTCACAGCGCTGGAGCCGCATACCCGGCAGAATCCACGGAGGGAGGATGGCAGCTGGGCGGACCAGCGGAAGCTTCGTTCTGAGGTATTTCGTAATAATAGTATGCGGTGCATTCTAGCTCATTATGCCTTTTGCCTTGCAGGTGTTTGTTTTTTTGTTTTTTGTAGGGGAGACAACCGCTTTAACAAATGCAGTAATATAGAGATTGGATAAAAAAAAGTTGAGTGCAGCATATAACCCTTTTGGTAGTAGAATAGTACATTTCATAAAGAAATGTACATATCAGACCAGAGACTGCTGAGGCTGCATGAGGGACAGTTGATATCAAAAGAGGGACACCCCCTTCAAATAAGGGACAGTAGAGACCTATAGCTTTTGTGCGCTACAGGAATGGGCACGATATCACAGCACACAGATGTTAACAGAGCCTAATCATTTTTGCATCGAATTATGCTAGAAAACAGGTTGATGACTTAACTTTATCATTTGTGGTGCGTGTGCTAACTTGTTTTAAAAGGCATTTCCGTGAAGAAACAAAACTCTGCTATTGTAAAACGTCAGTGTTGTGCAGACGTTAAGAGATCTGTTTTGTAAGCAGAGGTCTGATTGGTGTAAGCCATTTTATCATTCTGTGTTAACCACTTCAGCCCCGGAAGCATTTACCCCCTTCCTGAGCCGAGCACTTTTTGCGATTCGGCACTGAATCGCTTTCACTGACAACTGCGTGATCACATAACGTTTTACCCAAACAAAATTGACGTCCTTTTTTCCCCACAAAAAGAGCTTTCTTTTAGTGGCATTTGATCACTTCTGAGGTTTTTATTTTTTGCGCTATAAACAAAAGAAGAGCAGTTTTGAAAATAAAAAAAAAACAAAATTTCTTTTTTACTTTTTGCTATAATACATATCCAAAAAAAAAAAAATATATATATATATATATATATATATATATATATATATATATATATATATATATATATATATATATATATAAACAAATGTATTTATCAGTTTAGGCCGATATATATTCTTCTACGTATTTTTGATAAATAAAATCGCAAAAAGCGCTTATTGATTGGTTTGTTATCGCGTCTACAAACTATGAGAATTTGATTTTTTTTTTTTTTTTTTTTTTTTTTTTTTTTTTTTTTTGGGGACTGTGATATTAATGCAGACATATCGGACATTTTTGACACTTTTTTTGGGACCAGAGACATTTATACAGCGATCAGGTCTAAAAATAACCGCTGATTACTGCATAAATGTCACTGGCAGTGAAGGGACTAATACCAAGGGGAAGATCAAGGGCTTAAGTGTGTTCCCTCACTGTGTGGGGGCTGGGCTGGCAGGGGCATGACAGATCTAACTGATTTCTGAGGACAGGGATCAGTGGATCACTGTCATGTCCCCTGTCAGAACAATGTTTACATCGGCGGTTCCCCTTTCTTCCTCCTGTAGAAGGTGATCGCGGGTCGCCAGCGGACATTGAGCCTGACCCGCAGCCACGTTCGCGCAGAGTGTGGCGGGCACGAGAGCAACTGCGGCTGCGCAAATCACCGTTTTATAGATGGCGATCTGGGCAGCAGAGCCAACCTGCTGCATTAAATGTACGCGAGGCAGTCGGCAAGTGGTTAAAGTGTTTCTTACTCCAACACTTTATATTGCTGATATGTGCCTGCTTTACCATTTACTTGTATGAGAAAGTATCCTGTTCTCTTTGTATTGCTTTATGTGAAATCCCTGGTGTTTATGCTAGTCCCCTTACTTTCTTCCTTTAAAAACTGACTTTTCTAGCTAAGCTGGGAACTCTGTGTACTCTCCTCCAATGATGATGATCAGACTTGTCCTGAAGGTTATTTAGTGTATTATTATTATTATTATTATTATTATTATTATTCAGGATTTATATAGCGCCAACAGTTTACGAAGCACTTTACAACATAAGGAAAGACCGTACAACTACAATATTGTAGGAATCAGAAAGCCCTGCTCGTTAGAGCTTACAATTGAAGTAGTAAACCCACAATCTATTTTTCAGTATGTTTTGGAATTACATTGCACTGTACAGTTTTTAAGCAAATACTTTTTTTTTTTTTTTATTATTAATCTGTTGTTTCTTGCCTGGAGATCCTGTTAGTAACAGCGCTAAGCTGCTGCCTTGCAATAAGCAGCAGCGTTGTCAGCCTGCAGTGTGCCTCCTCAGTTGGCCATTGCGCCATTCTTTTCATTGTATAGTCTTAAATTTGGGTACACTTGGATTGAAGTTCAGCCAATTCAGCAGGGTCCAGACAAATTTAGATTTTTATGTTGCGCTCCCTGTCCAACCAGTAAATTCAGACAGTGGAGTCCTGCTGTCAGAATACAATAGCACAGTGGGGAGGATTCATCTATACACCTTGCTTGTGTGAATGGAGGAACCCATTTATTATTTTTTTCGTTCAACCCAAGGGTTGAACAAAAGGAAAAAAGACTGTGTGTATACCCAGCTTAACTTTGGTGACAGGGTTGGTCCTCTTCAAAATGCATGTTTATGTTTTGGTTGATTAAATTAACACAATGCACTCCCTGCTTTGCATTTTTTATAATGTCCTATCTGAATTATTGTAATTTTATTTTATTTTCAGTACTTGTATAGCGCTATCAATTTACGCAGAGCTTTACACAAATATATTGCACATTCACATCAGTTCCCTGCCCTCAAGGAGCTTAAGGTCCCTAACTCACATGCATACATACACATCTGGGCCAATTTAGACCGGATCCAATTAACCTACCAGCATGTCTTTGGAGTGTGGGAGGAAACCTGAGTACCCAGAGGAAATCCACGCAGGCACAGGGAGAACATGCAAACTCCAGGCAGGTAGTGCCCTGGTTGGGATTGAACCAACAACCCCAGTGCTGCTAGGCAGAAGTGCTAACTGGCTAATTGTAGAGTTGGGCTCCTTGCACTAGGGTTGCCACATCCATCATCCCTTTAATCTGGGACACATAATAATTACACAGGTTCTGTGGCTGATTAAGGTGGTAATTAAACTCACTTGGTGCCTTATCTGAATTCAATTATCCTCAGAGCCTGTGTAATGCATATGTGTCCTGGATAAAAGGGATGATGTGGCAACCCTACCTTGCACATTTTGCGGCATTGTCTACCCCCCGCCATCCCCGAATGACAAGCAATACACACTGGATTAATTTTCAAAGGACAGGCACTTCAAGGAAGTGATGCTGCAGAACAGCAATTCTGCGTTTAGTTACATAGTTACATAGTTACATAGTTAGTCGGGTTGAAAAAAGACACAAGTCCATCCAGTTCAACCAAATGGGTTTAGGGAACCCATTCACTTAAATGGGAAAGTTTGACAGACGTGCCACCTGTTAAACTTGGCATGTAGTGTTAAAACCGCACCGCATTATAAAGCATCATGGCCTGAGGAGCGTGTACCCATTCAAGCAGCACCATGTAGGTGGACGGGTGGGGGTGAAGTAAAACTGTGTATCCAATGCTTGTTTTTACTGTATCCCAGCCGCACGTGTGAAAGGAGCCTAAGCAAACTTAAATGTGAAAAGCATCTTGAGCATTTCTTGCTTGAGTGCAATAACTCAAAATATGTAGGCTCTGAAACTACACATTATTTTCACGTTTAAAAAGGAAGTCAAAGCACCTGTGACGTTATGCGAGGCACCACATTGGACGGGCGATACTTGTCGCCTTGCATGCAATCATTTTGAGACGACTAGCGGGAGTCCAACCCGGGTTTTGCCGGCCACCGTGGCAGAGCTGGTTCCAGGGATAGGCACGGACCATGACTGTGGCGGACATTTTCCAAAGTACTGACCTTAGTGAAGGACACCAAGGTACATTTAAAAAAAAAAACACTGTTTTCTCTCTGATCTAGTTCTACGAGTACAAAAAACATTTAAAATAACATTTATATGAAAACTGCTTGTGGTATACAGTTATAAAATGTAAACAATTTTCAAAATTCTTACCTTTTATATTTACCAGTTGTATTGAGACCCAGCAGCAGTGTCAAAGTCCTTTGTAGACGTGGATGAAGTAGCAATACGCAAACATGTGTCAACACGACAATTCTCAAGGGAGGAATAGTGCCCCATCATTGGTGTCAGTGGGAGGAATAGTGTCCCATCATTGGTATCAGTGGGAGGAATAGTGTCCCATCATTGGTATCAGTGGGAGGAATAGTGCCCAATAATTGGTGTCAGTGGGAGGAATAGTGCCCCATCATTGGTGTCAGTGGGAGGAATAGTGTCCCATCATTGGTATCAGTGGGAGGAATAGTGTCCCATCATTGGTATCAGTGGGAGGAATAGTGCCCAATAATTGGTGTCAGTGGGAGGAATAGTGCCCCA
>BLSH010481303.1:42580-57098 GCA_018402905.1 Glandirana rugosa
TTGTCTTTTGATTTCGGAGTGGCAAGCCGCGATTTAATTTATGAGTCCAAAGAGAGATGTGTCACACCCCGACAGGGGCTGTGGGTGTTTTGTACTCGTGTCACGTTTGGAACTAAAAATTTAGGTTTAATCGTCTACCGCGAGTGAGTCAAAAGAGGGAGACTCTAGGTCCTAGCTCGAGAGGAGACAAGAGAAGGACTAGTAATTTACGTCCACCTCTCCCCAAACTCACCTGGTCTTTCAGACCCGGTCTTGGTCCGTCCCTATCCGTTCCACAGGTGAGGGCCTGTGGCCACAGGCTGTCCCGACGGACACCACAGGCGGCGACTGAAAAAAAACGTGTAGTGAAAAAAAAAAAAAACATTGATAGTAGTAGTACGCAGGGGGGCTTAGGGCACGAGGATAAGTGGGCGTCGCCACACTCCCTGGCTGTCTTCCTACGGCCTAGGAGGATTCGGGGGGACGCATGATGATGATAGTTACAAAAAAAAAAAAAAGTGATGTGCAAAAAAAAGTCAGCGGCGGACACCACAGGCAGCCCTGTCGGACACCGGTGTCCGGGAGTGGACACCTTGCCTATCCCTGCCTGGTTCTGGCCCAGACTTTCTGGTCCACTCAAACCCCTCTCCACCTGCATTTAATGATCAGGAAGAGAACAGAGGAGAGCTCGATCCTGGATCTCAGAGGGAGAAAACTGAGTGAGCGCCATCTGCTAATTTGGATTTAAAAATCAAGGTTTGCACTGTGCTCATGTTTTGTGGGTGTCGGGGACAGCCCCACACTGTGTAGAGAGAAACCTGAGTATTTAATTTAGCGCCGAACGGTGAGGCTTTAGTTTTCTGTTCTTTTATGTGTTTTTGAGCTTGCAAAACTGTAATAATAAACCTGGCAAGCCGCTAGATTTTAAAGAAACTTGACCTCTATGCTGAGTCTTTTCCTCTGAAGAGTGATCCCCACTAGCTAATCCCCACACACCATAAACAAAGACCTGGGTACAAAGTAAGCCATGGTATATACCAGGTATATGCACTTAGCGGACCTCCAGCTGTTGCAGGACTACAAGTCCCATGACGCATAGCAAGACTGACTGTCATAAGCATGACACGCAGAGGCATGGTGGGACTTGTAGTTTTGCAACAGCTGGAGGTCCACTTATTGCATATCCCTGGTATATGCTCTATGTTTGGTGAGAAGTGGTACAGCGCTTTGAATTATGCACAGATAAAACAGTCCAATAATCATAAAATCCTCCAAACAGCGTGAGTAGACAGACGTGAGCCCCGTCACCAACACCCTCATACACTGACTCTTACCGATTCCAACTGACCCTCACAACAGACGTCTGATAGGCCTTTCAAATAAAAGCACCAGGAATTGGACCAGACAGATGTATAAACTCCAAGAGGGATATCCAGGCCACTGCAGTGTTCCGTTCACCATAGAGCAAGGGTCACCATATCATCAGAAAAGCCACCATGTAAGGCAAACAAACACAACACTCTCATGGTGCAGTAACTCACATGAAATTTATTGAAAAAATGTATTGCACTTCCATGCAGTTAAAATCAGGTACGTAAGTAATCCTGGGAACTACCAACATTCCCCATTGTAAAGATGGCCGCTGCATCTCTGTACAGGTTCCTGCGTCACATCCTAGGCGCGTCACATCCTAGGCTCCTCCCAATGCGTTTCGTCATAACGAGGGATCTCTGCAAAAGTTCATGTTGGTTTTTATGCTCGATGACCATATGTCACTACCAGACACATTGAGGTACTATAGTGCAAATGAGCCTCTATGGATTGAGTGGGAAGAGCAGCTCCAGTGTCACTTACTCCTCCATTACACACTTCTAGCTATGATGACATCACAATTTTACAGCACTTTAATTACCAGACCCTATAGGAACATTTACTCAAATGGGAACTGAAATTTTAGTGATATATCTCAAGAATGCGAGCTGAATACAAATAATGTAAAATACATTGACTGGGGTTCTGTGGAACCCTTGGGATCATCCCTGGTTGGCTAGGGGTTCTTTGAACAGTGGTGGACTGATCTCCTGCCTGGTAGTGCCTGCAACCCTGCACCTGTGTCACTCAGCAGTGAGCCAGTGGAGCCTCTCATTTTCACCTTTCAGTTAAGTATCCACTTATACCAATGATCCTTTTTTGCTATCTGTAAGAGAAGCATTTTATCCCTTGGCCACCAGTGAAGGGCTTCTTTTACACCAGCAAAATAACCCTTCCACGGCAAGTATAATGTGAATACCTGCCACTGGGATGCTAGATGGTCAAGATCATTGGTGGCCGCTAAGCCTAGACAACTGAAGGTCAGGCTGAAAGGAGCTCAGCTGTAAGCACGTATTCGCAGGTATCTAGATATCTAGCAGTTAACTGAGTTTAGGGACAGATGTCCACCCCTGGATGCAATCTGTCTGCATCCAGGGGCAGACATCTGTCCCTAACCACAGGTAATCACTGGATGAGTGGACACCTCTGGATACAGGGGAGGGCTGGCATCCTTAGGCCTGGGGGGCAAGTCCAGTAAAGTGGCCCATTAAACCACCGAATGAGCTCACAATCCCTGCCCACCTGGTTTTATAATAGCTATTGATGTTATGAAGCAAGACAAATATGATACAATGTGGTAACATAATTTAATGTTAATAGCAACAAAGGAGATGCAGCCTCATCAGTGCCCATCAATGCAGCCTCATCAGTACCCCGCAGTCTCATCAGTGCTCATCAATGCAGCCTCACCAGTGCCCATCCAATGCAGCCTGCAATGCAGAAAGAGGAGAGCTGCTGGATTACAAAGAGCGGGGATCTCCTGCTTACCTGGCGTGGAGGCTGTCATACGAAGTCCTGGACAGGCTCCTATAATGGACATCATCCATGGTAGGGTATATATTAGAAATAAACATCTACACACATGTAGTTATATTCAACATTTTGTAGAGTTAGATATAGTATCTTACCATTTGCAAGACTACCACTGAGAGGATATCTGTATGCCTAAGACCAATAACGGGGCCGGACAACCGACCAGACAAGCTAGGGACCACAGAGCTGCAGGACAAATTAACTCTGCATCCTGATAAAAACGGGATGCAAAGTAAATGAATGCAAAAAGAATTCCAAAAACACATCTTCTAAATTATTCAAAATATTACTTAGTTGAATTTTTAAATGTTTAAATGAGAAAGGAGTAGGGCCAATCCATTTGAACCTTCCAGAAGGATAAACCTCCAAGGAATTTTAGCAAGAGGCCAGAGACGGAGTGCGTGCCAAAAAATGCCCCTATATAGTTCCCCCCCCCACCATCCCCCGCATGGTAGGGAGAAGGACAATTCGTCCCCTAGAGGACATATCTAAGCCACGCAGATCTCCTCTGTAAAGCCAATCTTTGTAGTGATCACTATATTTCCGTCCACTCAAGCTGAAAAAGTAGACAGAGAAAGGCCCATCAGTTATACAGGCCAAAACAACCCCATATGCAAGGGCATAAAGAAAAAAGAGAAGGTATATAAGTGAGAGAGTCAACTCTCTATGGAATGCAGTAGCCATTACACAGATCGGCTCACCTTCGTGTTCTTGGGGTGTCACAAGTCACATGTCAGAGGGGGAGAGGGGGGAGCTAAAGCCTATTCCTCTCCTGCGTATCCTCCATCAGACAAAAGGTGGCTTGAACAGCCGCTTTTATCCTCGCTCCATCCCGCCGGCATCTGACGTCACCGGCGGGACGCGGACATGTGTAGCCATCGGCTTCCGCTTCCTGTGGTCAGGTGGCCGGAAGTGACGCAGCGCACGATCGTCCCAGATCATACAGGGAACGAAGGAAACACAGCGCCTCCTACCTGGAGAAAGGCAATAGGCTATCCAGATAAAAGCCTAACCACGACTCCAGGAACATATCAGCCTGTCATGGGTGCAAACAGGCTGAAGTATGGAGCCGGTGGATCAAGGGCTCCCAATGCACTCAATATTGGCCTAATAGAGTTCCTAGTGGGTGCCCCTGCCGTCCGTATGGTTCCTAAACTCCACGCCGGGACGTCAGGTTCCATAGGTCATGAAAGGCATACCAGATAGAGCCTTAAGAAGAAAATCAAGACATATAGTCATATTGCAAGCAGCAAAAAATCTATATAGACACACATATATGTTCATCCTCAAACAAAAAAAAAAGGGGGAGAAAAGAGGGGGGGGGGGCTCCAACATCCCAAGGCGAAAGCCGACCTATAAGAAAGGCTTAAACGACAGAGAATCATTCAAACCCGGATGGCGCAAAGCTGCCAGGGTCTGAATCCAGCGGGTTTCACGCTGGAGTAAGACCTTGTCGTGGTTGCCCCCTCTCTCATGAGGGGGTATGTGTTCAAGAGCAAAAGAATGCATCATGGAGCTATCAAAGCCATGCATCAGGCTCATGTGCCGACTAGTAGGGGTCTCCATTATTTTCTTGGCTACCAAAGACACATGGTCCCTTATACGATTGAAAAAAGGGCCTCTTCGTCTTTTGGACGTAGAAGGCCCCACAATTACAAAACATGATGTAAATGATCCCCACTGACTGACAGTTCGCTTTGAATTTGGGTTTGAAAATACGACCATTAGGTAGAATGATTGAAATGGATCCGAATACGAACCTACAGAAACCACACGAACCACAGGGGTAGGTCCCCCATTTTTTCCCCCTTTGGCCCTTACTGGATGGAAGGCGGCTGTGTACCAGACTATCTTTCAGAGACCACAATCTTGTATAGGTAATTTCCGGATACGTTTTTAAATGCTTAGATATAGAGGTATCAGCCATCAGCAGATACCAATATTTCTCAAAAACATGTTTGATTTGTTTATGTTGGCCTGAAAATCTGGTAATTATTCGAACATTCTCAGTATCTGTAGATTTCAATACTTGACTTCTGTCTTTTGGGAAAAGTAAATGTTCTCTTTTCTTATTTTTAGCTTTTTTGTAGGCACGTTTTAAACCGTTCCTACTGTACCCTCTCTGTAATAACTGATGTTGCAGATTTTTGGCCTCTTTTTACGAAATCTTCTTCTCTACTGCAATTTCTCATGAGTCTGAGGTATTGACCATAGGGAATATTATCAATAAGTGCTGTGGGATGAGAACTGGTCGCATGTAATAGTGTTGCCACTCGATGGTTTCCGAAATAAGGTGGAGCCTAATGTCCCATCCTCCTGGACGTATATGTTTACGTCCAGGAAGTTGAGAGATTTCTGGCTGCACATCATGGTGAACTTTAAATTGAAAACATTGGCCTTTAAATGGTCCATGATTGTGGAAAGTTCGAGAAGGGTATCTGTCCAGATGACAAAAATGTCATCTATGTACCTACGCCAAATCAGAACCTTTTCAAAAAGATCTTGTGGTTCCTCCCTGTAGAATAAATCACGCTCCCACCCCCCAGGTACAGGTTTGCATACGATGGGGCACATCTGGTCCCCATCGCAACACCCTGCACCTGGAGGTAGTGGGAGCCATCAAACATGAAGATTTTGTTCTTCAGTATAAAAGACAGTATGTCTAAAATGAACGAGTTGTAGGGCCAATAAGTATCCTGTCGTTCAAAGAGGAAAGATCCCACTGTGGAGATACCCAAGTTGTGGGGGATCGAATTGTACAGAGCCTCCACATCTATGGCTACAAGCCAAGCGTTTTCAGGGATTTGTAGACCCTCTACTGTTCTTAATAGGTCACTAGTATCTTGCAGGTAGGAGGGCAAGGATAGAACATGAGGACGAAGGTAATCGTCGACAAGTTAACTGGCAGTTTCAGTTAGGCATTCATTTCCTGACACTATAGGTCTTCCCGGAGGATTGGCCAAATTCTTATGAATTTTTGGCCCTTCGCAGGGCACCAAGGACTCCGGGGGGTCAACAGGGACCCCCTGGGAGTCCAAGGGGCCCTCCTGCGTGTGGCCCTCCTCCCAAAGCTCCATTAAATCATTCATAGCTTTTACATCATTGATTGTAATATCCTTCCATAATGGATTGTAAGATGGCTGGATGTTTTTGATGGAAGAATCCCTGCCATAAAGAACCTTAAACATAAGCCGACGAGAAAATAGATTAAGATCTTTGAGTTCAAATTGATCGACTCTACGAGTAGGGCAAAAGGTGAGGCCCAATTTAAAAACCTTGATTTGCGCTGGAGATAGGGGAAAAAGAAGATAAATTAATTACTTGAAACTCTGTTTGCGAGTTGGGCTTTTGGGGTTCCCCTGGTCCCCATTGTTCATCCTCTTGGAGTCCTGAGGTGCTTGGGAAAAGATCGGGGCTGGACGTAGGTCCAGTGCTGGACGTAGGTCCGGTACTGGTGTGGTGTCGTGAGATGATCCCAAAGGGGGAACTGATGTGTGCTTAGGTGGAAGAGAGGGCCCTAAAGGGGCCAATTGAGACTGTGATAATGAGTGCATTTGTGCAGTTGAGGAAGAGGATTTGGGGCCTGGACATGGAGGCAGATTATCCAGACCCATATTCGGTCACTGGAATAGCAGTGTCTACTAGTGATTTCCAGCTTCTAGGGGGATCCCACAGGTATAGTGTATATGCCTTCACTCCCCAGTCATGCCATGCTGATATTGAGGTGTATTCTCAGCAGGAGCCCACTCTCTTCTACCCACATCAGGCTGATATTGGAGAGAACAGAATCTTCCTTCCAACAGCAGTTTTCATGGTCCCTCTTGCTTATGACAGAGGTGACACTGCAGTCACTCCTGTCAGTGAGGCACAGGACAATGGAGAGGCCGAAGCTTCCAGTGCCCCCCTTCACATATCAACACTGTGCCCAAGGCACATGTCCCTTCTGCCCCTCTACCGATTGTCGTCCTCTCTGCCTGGAGGCCCTCAGAGGAAGTCCTGCTTCCCGGGTCTACTATTGGCAGGTGGATCAGACAAGAGGTTCCTCTTTTCCCCATCAGAGCTTATCCCACTAGGGCTGTTGGTGTCTTTTTCAGCATCAAGCATCTGCTTTACATATTTGCCATTGCCTAGTCCACATTCTCTAGGTCCTAACAGGTGCATGTGTGTTCGGGGATTTCTTTAACCCTTGTTTTTTTCTGTGGGTCTGTCACAAGATCTGTTTTTACATAATGAACTCTGCGCTAAGGTATAATGTTTTAAAGGTTTCTATATGCAAAGCTACTACACACCTCCTATCCTCCCCAATATAGAGAGTGTCAATTAGTGCAAAAAAGTGAATAGAACTAGATGCAGAGATGCAAAGTGGTTGTTAAGTTTGAAGGTTTTTTACCTTCACGCATTCTATGCTTGAAGGTAAACTTTACATGTGCTGCTCCCCCCACAGCCCCCCTGGTACTTACCTGAGCTCCCTCTCGATCCAGCGATGTGCACGAGAGCCTCAAATGTCCTGGGACTCCCTCTCCTCATTGGCTGAGACAGATGTGGGAGCCATTGGCTACCACTGCTGTCAATCTCAGCTAGTGAGCCAGTGAGGAGACAGCGGGGCTGAGCCGGGGCTCTGTGTTTTATGGCCGTATAGAGCAGGGCTCAGGATCGAGCACGCACCCATAGCAAGCAGCTTGCTATTGGGGGTACTGGTCAAAGGGGAGGAGACCCGAGAAGAGGAGGATCGGGGCTGCTCGGTCCAAAACCACTGCTCAGAGCTGGTAAATGTAACATGTTTGTTATAATATATATTTTTTTAAACCAAAACTTTAGCCCAGGTTCACATATGTGCAATGCAGAAAACCAATGCAATTACAGCGCCGGTTCCCGCATCGCATCTCTCCCACAGGCAGTTCACACTGCCCTCTGCAAACCACTGCGGGAGTCAATAAATTGTTAATAATACCCCCAGATTGGTTCACAGATCGCAGTGTGAACTGTGAACTCGCACAGAAATCGGATCGCCTAAGTGAGAACACCCATGCGATCCAATTCTAGTGCAGGGGAAAAAATGTCCCTGCACTGTTTTCGTGCAAATTCAGCCATACAACTGTATGGCTGAACTTGCACTGCACTGACATTGCATGTGATCGGCACCTGCTGTGCGGGTGTGAATCACATGCGATGTCTGAGATCGCACATATAAGAACCTAGGCTTAATACCACTTTAACACTATTTAAAAATCCTCCTTCTATCCCTTTAAACCCAGTGCATAAAGTGCTAGTGCTATATCAAATATCAGTAAATAGTGCTGTAAACAATCCACAGTGTAAACAAAAAAAATTGTACAATAAACCATAAATGTCCTCCCAAAGTCCAAAAAAAATTGCTGGTGCTGTTAGCAATATGCTGTGTGCAAAGTGCTTTTCCAAATGAGTGTGCTAACTGTTCCTTATTTTCTCCACACCTGTGACCCACAAAAACCAGAAGTGCCTGTGCTTATTCACCACTCCCTTTGTAAGTAGCACTCACTGAATAATGGTGACCCCTTATGTTGAATAAGAAGGTCAGTAGCACTGGAAGTGATGTCAAGAGCGTGGCAACTTCCAATGCATTTCCTCCATGTGATGTCCCGTCCATATGAATCCGGTGAGGAATTCATGCGGACAAAATGCATTGGGAGGAGCCACACTCCTGATATCACTTCCTCTGACATCACTTTCAGCCAGTGGAGTGCATGGCCATTTTTTATGTCAATTTGGCTGGTTTCAAGCTGGTGGTAAGTAGAGCTTGGTTTTTCCTTTGGATTTTTCCGTGGCTGTTTGTTGTTACTTGATGCCCTTCAACGCTCCTTACTATATAGACCAGTTATAGATGGAGGTAGTGGCTTACTTTGTGGATATTTGATTTTCGTCAGGTAAACGTACTGACACCTTTGCAGTCATTTTGCTGGGTGTCCAGTGTGTCCCTTTACCTTTTTAAGGAGGGATGGGCTACCTCCAGGCCAGCTGCCTTCATCTACAGTATCTCATCAGAATGCATGTGCTCCCACTGTGGAGTCTCTCACAAGTCAGAGATGGGTCTGGAGGACGCAGGGAGCCTTGCCGGGGCCCTCCAGCTTACACATACATTTGCAAATGTGTGTAACCAATCCCCTGCTTTCAACGCATTTTCCTTGGCTGTTTATTGGAGTAAAGGTGCCATTCAATATCGCAGAGGCTGTATGAACATATGAACCCTGTAAGCGGAACAATTGTTGCGTTAATAAATTGAATTACACTGTTGTGGGTCTCCTCTTTTATATCTCGAACCCAAATGCCACTTGTAGTGGAAACAGTGGTGAGAGGGTACTCCCCATAGAGTATATGAGGAGGATGTCTGGTGAAAGGCAAGCCTATCTAAAGCAATAATAGCCTTCTTAATTCAACATAAGGGGTCATCATTCTTCAAAGCACGGGCACTTTCTGGTTGCTGTGGGTCACAGGTGTGGAGAAAATAAAGAACAGCAAGCACAGCCATTTGGAAAAGCCCTCTATCGATCTGCACAGACGACTGATCACAGTATATTGTTTACAGCACCAGTACGTTTTTGGACTTTGGGTGGCCTTTCATTTATGGTTTATTGTACAAGTTCTGTTTTGCTATGTTGCATTCCATCTTCATTTTATTGCTTGGGTACATCCTGTGATCTAAGAATACAAGTCCTGTACTGTATTATTAAAGCAGTAGTAAAAACTAACTTGTCCCCCTGCGGGCTCATATCATAATGTGCTACTATGCAGCGCATACTAGGACATTCTGACAAATTTAAAATCGTATCCCTCCAGCGGAGCGCTCTCACTGCTGACAAGGATTCCATCTTCACCCGATCTTTCTTCAGGGTTCACAGACTTCAGCAGTTTGAATGGGCTGAGCCGCAATGACTTCACTCCCGTGCATGCACACGGGAGTCAGTCGTGGCACAGCTCTCTTTTAAAGTGGTTGTCAACTCTTGACAACCACTTTAAACTACAGGTAAGCCTGTAATTAGGCTTACCTGTAGGTTCCCTGTATATCTCCTAAACCCGTACGGTTTAGGAGAAATGTGCTGTACTGGCATGTGCCGACGTCACTCGGCACATGCACAGTGAAGAAACGGCCTCCGTGCCATTTCTTCACTGACTGCATGCCGTGATTGGCGGCTCCCGTGCACTTGCACAACATTGCGCGACTCCAGCCAGTCACAGCGCCGGAGTTTGCGGCCCCGGAAGGAAGAGGGGCGAAGATTGATGCTTCCTACTGTGGGGACAGCGTGGGCATCAATGGCAGGTAAGTGGTACATAATAGGCTAGTATGTGATGTATACTAGCCTATTATGCTTTTACATTGCAGGTGAATAAGAGGAAGTACATCAGGGTTTACTTCCTCTTTAATAGATGGGATGCCGTCCATTGAGAGTGCAGTGTGCATGCATCGGAGACGTCACCAGCTACTACACATGTAAGCATCTCCTAAATAGTGTGCATTTAGGAGAGATTCACTGTACCTACAAGTAAGCCTTATAGGCTTACCTGTAGGTACGAGATTAAAAGTGGAGTTTACTACCGCTTTAACATAATGGGAATTTTGACTTGCCTGTACATTCCTTATTGTGGAATACAGTACAAGACACAGACCCCTCCACAGTCTTCAATCACTCCTTGTTGCCTGCGAAAAAAAACTTAAGGCTGGGTTCACACCAATGCAAATTGGATGTGGTTTCCTTTTCTCTATGGAGCCGGTTCACACATCTCCAGAGTGGCTCCAGTGTGGTTTGCACAGGAGTCCTCTACGTCTTCTGGTCCGAATTCAGCCAAAAATTTGGGGTGAAATCTGACCTGAAACGGTGACTGGGGATGCACTGGACACCTGCTGTGAGCCGCTCCATGCTGAGCTGTGAACCCAGCCTCAGTCTTGGTTCATACATATGCGGCTACGCTTTCTGTGTGGTTTTTTTTTTTTTGTTTTTTTGTTTTTTTTGTGTTTTTGCCACGATTTTTACAGTAATTTGCTGTTTTTTGGGGGGGTTTTTTTTGGGGGGGGGGATTTGTTGCCGGGCAGATTTAAAAATGCAAAATTGCGTTAAAAACACATAAAAAAAACTTGCGTCTCTGCTGCAGCTGCATTGAAGTCTATTGCAAGCAAAACACAAACTGCAGTGAGAAAAAAAGTCCCTGACCATTATCAAAAAACGCAACGCCGCAAAACGCACAGATGTGAACTACATCCATAGGAAACCATGTTAAATGGACTGCAGTGCATTTCTGCAAACTGCAAAACGCGGTAAAAAACTCATAGGTTCTGCAGATTTTTGTCTTTAGATTTACCAAAACCATATAATATGAGGTCAAACCTTAAGGCCTCTATCACACTTGTGCGACGTGATTTTGCCGCCATTTTACCCCGATTTCGGGTCAGTACGACTTTGGTCCGACTTAGTTGCAACTTTGGCACAATGACAACCTATTACAAGGTCGTACAGAAATCGCATCTATATTGTTCGGGTGCGATTTGCATGAGACTTGGAGGGTTTAACATTGAAGTCTATGGACCTCAAGTTGGGCCAAAGTAATGCAGGGACTACTTTGAAGTCGGCCCGACTTTAAGTGGTACAGATATGAATGGTACTCCATTGGAAATCATGGGGAACGACTTGCCATGTGATTTTGCAGTCCCAAATTGCAGGACAAGTCGCATAAGTATGAAAGGGGTCTAAGAGTTTCAATTTGTATGCATTCAGGCAGGCCCTTACACTACATGGTTTTGGAAAATCTGCATAAAATCTAATAGTGTGTGTATAGGGCCTTAGGCCTGGGTCACACATATGCAAGTTGCAGTTTGCAAGTGCTGGCCCTTTCCAAAAAATGCATAGATGTGAACTACATCCATAGGAAACCATGTTAAATGGACAGTAGTGTGTTTCTGCAAAACTGAAAATGCACTAAAAAATGCATAGGTGTGAACCAGGCCTTCGTCCCATAGAGTAAAGCCTCGTACACAGGATGCGACGGTCGTACAAAATTGTATGTTGGCTGTTATATCTCGCGTACTCATGTGCACGAATCGATCGTACGAACAAGCCGAACGTAGTGACGTGTTAGGATCGTATAAAGGGGAAGTTCAGGTGCATATGATTTGTTAATTAGGAACGTAGGTTTACACGAACGGACACTTTCGAGCATTCCTAACTTCTGAGCATGCGTATTTTGCATGTATAACTTGTTGGACCAACTTCTCTGTGCACACGGTACAACATTCTTATGACCGCTTGTTGTACAACCAAAGTTTTCTAGTCTGCTCATCCAACTTCCGTTGTACGACCGTCGCACGTCAGCTGTTCTAATTGCGCGTACTAACGGTCGGATGATCATACAACAAGCGATTGTATAACCGTTATCATACGACCGTTGCACTGTGTGTATGAGGCTTAAGAGGGGAGGAGGGGGGGTTATGAGTGGCCCTAGCAAGTTATTTAGCCAGTGATAATGGTATTGGTCAGGTGGCACAGGCTTATCTGCCATCTCATCCCTTAGTAGTCAAATTTTGAAATGTGGAGGATCATGGGATTATATCTGTGCCAAAAAATAATCAGAAAAAAAGAAAATAAGTAAAAACAAACGTTTTATTCGTACAAGGATGAAATTACATAAATCTGCATAATTAAAAACCATGCATATACATTGATGTGATATTCCAGGGATCTTCAAACTACGGCCCTCCAGCTGTTGTGGAACTACACTTCCCATGAGGCATTGTAAAACTCTGACATTCAAAGACATGACTAGGCATGATGGGAATTGTAGTTCCCAAACAACTGGAGGGCCATAGTTTGAAGACCCCTGTGATATTCATTACAATGTATTCTGGTGATGAGGAGTAGTGATCTAGAGGTATTCCTACATGTTTCGCCTGTATAGGCTTCCTCAGGGAATTTAAATAGCTCACCCAAGCTGTAATACTATACAGAGAGAAAAAGTTATATCAATAAACATATAAACGTTATTATAGAAGTCCTATCAACATTGCAAGCTCCGATCAACTCACGTCTGTAAGCACTCACTCAATTGGCCACCAGGATACCACAAACCCATGCACGTCACAGTGGGGGAGGGGGAGCAGCGTGTCCACAGGGGACATAAAATCTCCAACTAAAAAAGCAAAGAAGAGGAACATATGTATATGTGTATATTCATGCCACTCAAAGTACCAAAAGGAGAAAAGAACTCCCATGGCACAGTGAAGGCATATATACAAAGACAACATATTGTGTGGCTACCAGAGCCTACATGTTACTTACTTGATACACAACTATGTATAGCAAAAAGTAGGGATTGTGGTATCCTGGTGGACAATTGAGTGAGTGGTTGCAGACGTGAGTTGATCGGAGCTTGCAATGTTGATATGACTTGTATAATAAAATGTATATGTTTATTGATATAACTTTTTTTCCCTCTGTATAGTATTACAACACGGGTGATCTATTTAAATTCCCTGAGGAAGCCTATACAGGCGAAACATGTAGGAATACCTCTAGATCACTACGCCTCATCACCAGAATACATCACCATCATGTTACCCATGGTCTATGAATAGAGGTCTTGTGTACTGTATTGTACCCCAATAGGGAATTTACAGTGAGGAAAGATTCCAAATGTTAAAAAAAATTATGTGAACAAATTAGTCATGTGACAAAACATTCCCTCCAGTGGGTCTCCCTGTTGCAGTTACAATTATTGATTCATGTGCAGTGAATGCTTGGTGAATGTTGCATTCATACGCCATATAGTTAGGTTAACCCATGTGTTCTGACGCTTCCGAATTTGACCTCTGAACACAAAAGGGTAAAAATAAAAGTGAAAAAGGGAACCAAAAAGCTACTAAAACCACCCATGCGAACTGTAATTGCACACCCATGTTCTATTATTGTGGCCATGAGGAAGCTGGTCCTGAGAATAACGTGCAGCCGCAGATCGAGCTAGTGCATGTGGGTAGAAAGCAGCTGCAAAAAGACTGTTGGGGATCAGCATGCCAAGGTACAAAAAATAGACTTTTTTTATCTAAAAGAAGATGGTAAATGATACACAATGCTTTAGTAAATAAAATGCGATCCAGTTAGGGTTTATATCTATTTTATATATGATTCTTGTGAATTAATACATTTTTTTTTTTTTCAATTTTCTAATTTGTTCTTTTTCTGTTTTTTTGTTTTTTTTCTTTTCAGTGGGTTCACCCAGGTGTTTTCCATGTATGCACCTGAAGTTTCGTAAATCTCATTACACTTTTGATTGAAACCTATTTGGGAAATTTTTACTTTTTTTTTTTTTTTTTTTTTTTTTTTATTTTATTTTATTTTTTTTTGTTCAGATATTAAAGCCGCACAGTTTGCAGGGGGTTAAAGTATCAACAAACAGAAATGCTTTACCAGACCTAGGCAAGGACTGGATTGTCCACATTCTGGCTCTTTATGTTCAATCCAAACAATTTTTTTTTTTTTCAAGCTTTGTTTCTTCCCCCAATAGAGCTCATTCCTCCTTTTACCCTTGTTTGATTTCATGCCAGCAGTTTATAGCACAGCATATGGGCTGGAGCTTGCTGTACTTGCCTAAGCACATTCCCACGACTCTAAGCTTG
>BLSH010481303.1:57108-80193 GCA_018402905.1 Glandirana rugosa
AGCTTCCCCCCCCCCCCCCCCTCTGTCTTTTCCCCTTCAGTGCTCCACATTGTACACTTACCTGAGCATGGCCCTGCAGCTCCTTTCACAGCTGTAAACATTATGAACGTACACATTCATGCTGCTGTAAGGGCTCATTAAGACCCCTTTCACACTAGGGCAGTTTTCAGGTGCTTTGGCTCAAAAAATAGGGTCTGTAAAGCGCCTGAAAAGTCCTGCAAGCAGCATCGTTGGGGTGGTTTGGGAGTGCTGTTTACAGCGCTCCCTACCCGCCCCTGCCATTGGAATGAATGGCCAGCTCTGATGCGCCGCAACACGGGTGATTTTAACCCCTTCTGGGGGGTTAATAGCGCCTCGCTAGCAGTGGCAAAGCGACGCTTAAACAGCGGTAAAGTGCCGCTAAAACTAGCAACGCTTTAACGCTAATGGACCCGCCGCTCCGGTGTGAAAGGGCTGTTAACGGCACTCAAATTTCTTTGCACATCTAACACACCTAATGAGCTAAGATGCGTTAACGGCGCATTTTTGAAGTGTTTGCGTCGTGTTTAAAAAACGCTTGCCAGGCACCCCTTTGTTTTTTTTTTTTATTGTATGGATTTTTGTATTCTTATCTGGGCTAGTAACACTTTTTAAACGCATCTCAAACGTGCTGTAAACGTCATAGGGGCATTTGTGACGTTTTTCAGTGAGTTTTCATTGACATTAATGGAAGAGTTTGGGAAACGGCAAAGCCTGACAAACACCACATGTTGTTGGTTCCTTGTGACAAGACGCTAAGGCCTGTTTCACAAGGGCTTCAACTTGTATAAGAGCAGTGTGAACAGCAAGCTTTGACAAAGCATTTGTAGAGCTTTGAGCAAGCTTTCTTGAAGCTTTAAAATACCATTTGGCTCCAGTTTGTAAATGTTAAACACGTATCCTAATGGGAGTGCTGATTGCCACTTTAACCACTTCAGTAACGCACTTTTATCCCCTTCCTGGCCAGGACAATTTTCAGCTTTTAGCGCTGGCGCATTTTGATTGACAATTGCGCGGTCATGCAACACTGTATCTATATGAAATCTCTATCTATCATTTTTTTTCACACAAATAGAGCTTTCTTTTGGTGGTATTTAATCACCACTGGGTTTTTTATTTTTTGGTAAAAAAATTTGAAAAAGTGTTTCTAAATTTCTGTCATAAAATTTTGCAAATAAAAAATCTTTCTTCATAAATTTAGGACAAATTGTGTTCTCCAACATTTCTTTGGTGAAAATAATTCAAATCAGTGAATGTTATTTAGTCTGCAGGAAAGTTTTTTATAGCGTCTACAAATTATGGTGTGTGTTTATATCTTAACATTGATCAATGCTGAGGTACTAACGGCCTATCTCATTTCTTGAGGCCGAAACCGCCAGGACAGTACAAATGCCCCCCAAATTACCTTTTTGGAAAGTAGACAGTCTGAGGTATTTACAGGCAAGGCACGTTTTATTTTAAGTTGTAATTTTTTGTCACTTTGGTTGTTGTTTTTTTTTTTACATGCTGTCACCAGTACAGTACAGCGTCATCATATAACTGGTGTGGCGGTGAACAGGGACACTGATTGGTGACTGTATGTAAAAAAAAAAAATGTACCGTATATACTCGTGTATAAGTCGAGTTTTTCAGCACATTTTTTGTGCTGAAAAAGACCCCCCTCGGCTTATACCTGAGTCAGTGTCTGTGGGTGATCAGTAGTTTCACATTAAACAGAGCCATGCTGCTTCTAAGAGCCGTTCTGTGCTTTGTAACTGTGACTAAACACATTGGAATGCAGAGAATGCTGAGAGAGGTGTCAGATTCTCAGCTTGATGTCGGGAGGTGGGGGAGGTGGGCGGGACAAGCTGATGTTAGCTGTTCAGTCCCGCCCACCTCCTGATCTCCGTGAAGAGCTGCAGCTCTCTCTCTGCATTCTCAGCATTCTCTGCATTCCAATGTGTTTAATCTCACTTACAAAGCACAGAACGGCTCTTAGAAGCAACACAGCTCTATTTAATGTGAAACTAAACTACCTTACTCATCCCTTATGTTTTCTGGCTACAGTCTCTGTGTCCTGGCATTAATATCCCTGTGTCCTGGCATTAAAATCCCTGTGTCCTGGCATTAAAATCCCTGTGTCCTGGCATTAAAATCCCTGTGTTCTGGCTCCCTGCCCCTGTGTTCTGGCTCCCTGCCCCTGTGTTCTGGCTCCCTGCCCCTGTGTTCTGGCTCCCTGCCCCTGTGTTCTGGCTCCCTGTCCCTGTGTTCTGGCTCCCTGTCCCTGTGTTCTGGCTCCCTGTCCCTGTGTTCTGGCTCCCTGTGTTCTGGCACCCTGTCCCTGTGTTCTGGCACCCTGTCCCTGTGTTCTGGCTGCTGCATTTCACACCCTAGGCTTATACGCGGGTCAATAAGTTTTCCCATATTTTTTGGGCAAAAGTAGGGGGGTCGGCTTATACACGGGTTGACTTATACACGAGTATATACGGTAAACCTTTTTTTTTTTTTTTTTTTTTTTTTTTTTTTACACACTGAGCAATGCAGTATTACAATAGTAGCACTGTACCACTATGGGGAGTTGATCAGGATTATTTTTTTTTCCACACTATACTTGCTTATAGCAGTGAAATTCACTGCTATAAGCAAATATGTTTTGTGAAGACACTGTCTATTGTTGAGATTATGTGTGATTGGTCACAGCAAATCATATGGTACAAAAGGGCTGTGATTGGCCCGGTCTGTACCATGTGACCACTCACAGCACAACACAACTGTATACAATGAAAGGTAGTCCTTAATTCTTTACACCTGTCATGTGATCTGCTGTGATTGGTCATAGCATTCACATGACACTGGCAGCGGGGCGGTATAGTGATCAGTTATCCGCTGTGTCTGGTGGATGCAGCGGGTGACAGATTGTGCCGGAGCGCAGCCCGTTCTTGGGAGGACATCATGTGACGTTTTCCCAGAACAATAGGGTTCCCGCCCATCCATCATTTTACAATGACGGGGGCTGGAAGCAGTTAAGAGTGGTTGTGTACTCTGTACAACCACATTAAACTACAGGTAAGCCTATAATAAGGCTTACCTGTAGGTCCCGGGAATATTTCCTAAACTTGCACAGTTTAGGAGATCTTCCCTGTATCTGCATGTGCCGACATCATCGGCACATGTGCACTGAAGAATCAGCCTAGGGTGCCGTTTCTCCAGTAAATGTGCTGTAACTGGTGGCTCCCGTGTACATGATGCGCGGGAGTGACCTCAGTGCGGCTACGGCCAATTGCAGCGCTGGAGCCCGTGCTGTGATTGGCCAGAGCCGCGGAACCCAGAAAAAGCATGTCGCCGGTCACAGCAGTGTGCCGAGACCGCTGCAACAATTTTAATTCCAAGGTAAGTATTAATGAGTTCATTCTGCCTTTGTATTGCAGGTTTTGTGTTTTTTTTTTTTTTTTTTGAGAGTTGACAACCACTTTAAGCAAGCTGCTAGTGGGCTTTAGCACTTCTTTTAAGGTTGTTGAAAGCCCGATGAAGCCTGCTAGCAAAGCTTGTTGAAATCTCTTCAAATGCTTTAAAGCTCGCTGTTCACACTGCTCTAAGACCCCTTTCTCAGACGTTTTAGTGTTAAAAATAGCACCTATAAAGCGCCTGAAAACTGCCTCCCATGCCACCTGAGTGCTTTCACACTGGGGCGGTGTGCTTGTACGTTAGGAAAAGTCCTGCAAGCAGCATTTTTGGGGCGGGTTGGGAGCACTCCATACAGCACTCCCACACCACCCCTGCCCATTGGAATGAATGGGCAGCTCTTCCGAAGTGCCTGAAAAGCGTTTCCGAAGCACAGCAATATGGGCATTTTTAACCCCTTATTTGGGGATAAAAGAGCCCCACTAGTGGCTGAAAAGTGCCACTTAAACAGCGGTAAAGCACCGCTCATTTTAGCGTTGCTTTACTGCTGTTTAAGGATCGCTTTTCAGCCACTAGTGGGGCGCTTTTATCCCCAAATAAGGGGTTAAAACGCCCATGTTTCTGTGCTTCGGAAACGCTTTTCAGGCGGCAACGGACTGGCAGCCCCAGTGTGAAAGGGGTCTCATGGAAGCTGAAGTCTGCGGAAAACCGGCCTAATACAACCCTGGGCCCTACAATGCACACAATTTTCACAGGCATTTGTGGAGCTTCAAAAACACTCATGAAACACTTCATGAAGCCTGTGGTATTTAAAGTTTTTTTTTTTTTTTTTTTTCTCTTTCTCTGATATTGACATATTCAAATTTCCTAGACACGTTTGAGTAAGAAACCTTGTGGTGCTAATTCTTTAGGCTAGGTTCATATCTATGCGTGTGCAGTTGATGTATTGTTGTGCCGTGTTTTCCTGCGCGTTTTTGAAATTTTTTTTTTGTTTTGTTTTTTTATTGCAGGTGTTGCTCAAAATCTGACTTGTATCTTAGTGCCAACTTCTGGGAAAATATCCTAAGCTGAGCACAAGCAGGAATTGACATATCTGGGGGGCATTCTGTATAGCATCTGTGTACAGAACGCCTCCAGGTAGCCATATTGCATTGCTTTTATAGAAAATTACAGCGCTGCAGATAGGAAAGGTAATTTTGTAATAACATCACTGGACCTGTTTGGGAAGTGAGTTACATCCTAGGTGTGGTCAATAACCCATTTGCGTGCTCGGGTGAAATGGGGTGCACCTTTATCTTGGATGACTGTTTAGCAGACTGCTGCCATCCATGATTGCCTGCTACCTCTTTTGATTTTGTGAAGCCACTGATGTTGAGAAATCCCATGTTTTTGCTGCACTTTTAATATTGACCTAGAAAGAAAACTTGGAGAGCTATTTCCGTTCCAAAAACCTAGAAAAAAAAAATCACTTTCTTCTTCTTTCACTGTTTCACTTCCTACTTCTTTCAATACCTCTATATGTAGGCTTTGTTTTGGTGATATTATTTTGTAAACAATTTTTTTATTTTATTTTGTATGGAATCCACAGACAAAAAACTGACGTTTATTTTCTACTACATTGGTTGAAAAAAGTTGAATGTTACTGCAAATAAAAAATATATTTTTATTCCATTCTAGTACAAAGTATTGCACAGTTATTTACAAATGAAATAAAGGTGTGTGTGTGTGTGTGTGCGTGTGCGTGTTTTTTTTTTTTTAAGATATTTAAAAAAAAAAAACAGATAAAATTGCTAGAGACAAGAAGGAGTTAATTAGGGATTGATTACAGTACAATAAAGGTTAATGGGGAGTAAATAAGAATAGTTAGCTTTTCATGTGGCTGTAACTGACATTATATGCAGGTCAAAGCTCATTTATTTGATCTGCAGATGAATGAAACAGAATAAATAAAGTATTTGGAACACTGTAAGGGCCAGTTCACACTTGAGCAGCGCGACTTCGCGGCCCGTTCACATCTAGGTGACTTGTCAGGCGACTTGAGTCGCCTGACAAGTCGTCTCAATGCTGTGCAATGGAACCGTTCTAATAGGAGCGAATCGCTTCGCTCCGACTTAGAAAAATAGTTCCTGCACTATTTTCAGAACGATCTCAGCGCAGCTTGCATTGACTTCTATGATAGAAGTCTCCTTACAAGCCGCGTTGAGATCACCTCGAGCGGAGCGACTTGCTTCGCCCTGGCAAGTCGCGTCGCTCAAGTGTGAACCGGCCCTAACGGTTTTACTTTGTATCAATCTCACTTCTGAACAGAATTTATAAACACTGTTGGGAGTGTAGCGCACCCCCTTTGGATCCCCCACTCTTGTACAGTAAGGCACACCAAATTTTCACAGGCCCTCCAGAGTCTGAGAACAGTGCGTGAGTTTATTTTTGTTATTTATTAAGGGTTAATAACTTGGATATGGATGGGAGGTAATGGGATGCCCAATTGACTTCAGCAAAACGTTGGCAACCACTTCAGGGGACATCTTATTACATATAGGTTTACTGTATTAAACAGTGCCCTTTACTCTCCTCCTGTACAGGCTTGCAGGCTCCAGCTGAATCACTTAGTTGATCTGATGGTCTCTGTCATATTCAGCAATGGCCCTTTACAGGCAGGAACTTGTAGCCCCTTGTGGTGTAGCAAAGATTATAGTGAACAGCATGCACTTCTCTTCTGTGGCTACTGATCCCAGCACCACCTCTTCAGGCACTAACAACTCACCTGGATGCAGCTGTCCCTTTCACTAGTCCTCCAGGCTAACTTCTCTAGACTGACTCCTCCCCAGACTAGTCTTCCACCCAACTGCCCTGCTGGCATGGCCCATGTCTATTTATGAGGCAAGCTTTGCCTCCTGCCAGCCCACTACTGGGGATTGGCCAAGGCCTCATAAATATTCAAGGCAGCCCCTCCTAACCTCCACCCATTAGCTCCAGAAGATTTTCCAATGTCCCAGAAAAGGGGGGGAAGCATCAGAGGAGCTGTCAGGATGAATCCTCCAGCCCCCGACTCTCTGAACCCTGACCCAGATTCCATAGCTCAGGCATAGCCTAATCTAAACTAAATGTACCTACTCAAATCTCTCTAACCCTCCTGTAGCACCCTCTAGTGTGTGCTAGCGGTAGTAGAAGCAGAAGTCAATCAGCTTCTAACTTTAGCTTGTTCAATTAAGCTTTGACAAAAAAAACTGGATGCTGATTGGTGTCTATGCAGAGCTGCACAAGATTTTGCACTCTCCAGTTTTAGTAAATCAACCCCTGTGTCAGAATGTCTGTCTTGCTGCAGTTGTAATTTACACAGAAACAGCCAGCATTTGCTGGAAAATTAAGGGGGGGGGGGGTGGCAGTGGGGCAGGACAGGGTGTATCATACACAACCTGTGTACTTTTTTGGGTATGTGAAGCATGCCCAATGTTCACAACTGGCCAATTTAAAAAAGAAAAAAAGATTATTACCTGCTCCTTAAATGGCAAAAAGCTATTTAAGAAAAAAAAGTATACTTTAGTAGGTCCATGGAAGCTTTGTAGTATGTTGGAGAGTCAGACAACGCTGTCAGAACACAGAAGACCTTGCAGGTCACATTGTAAATATATCAGATTGTATGTGTAGTGTATTCTGCCAGGGGTTTTTGTATTCAGTAAGAAAGCTGTCAAAGTATCCAATTTACTCATCATGTCCCTGATAAAAGAGCAAAGTAGCAGTCTCTCAAAAGCTCCCACACAACCCACCTACAGTATACTCACTTTCGCAGCACTCCCGCCACTGCTTCTTATTTTGTTATAGCCCTCTGGAACTATCCTGTCCTTCCAGGTATGGGGGATCTTGGAGAAGTCTCTTGGGCCTGAGTGACTATTCACCACCTGACAGTCAAGTGCAGAGACGTAGTCAACCCTGTGTAAGCTCAGACACCATCTGACATGGAGTTTATACAGGGTTTGCTCTCCCGGCTTCAATGGAGCAGTGGGGAAGGTGAATATAGGTGGGTTGGGGAAGGGAGTTTAAAGTGGAACTAAATCCATCCATTTAACGGGTTCAAAAAACAGTTACATTCCCGACACGGGCTGGGAATGTTGCTATCACTTTGGTTGTGCTCTCAACCAAGCTGTAAAACCATCAAATGGCTGGTGACCTAACTGATCACAGCATCATGGCAGTTGAAGATCAGAGACCAAGATGGCAGCTAACTTGAAAATGATAGAAGTGTTTAGTTCCGCTTTAAGCTTTTGTTACATGTGGTGTTAACAGTCATGCTTTTTACACACTGCTATTGTCATTTCTAGGTCCTATAATGTACATTGACACATCGCAAAATGGACAACACGGTTTAACAAATCGCATTAATGTGAACTTGAACCATTTAAAATAATGCAGCGTATGTACATGCATCAAAACCTATAAGTGTGACTTGGCCCTATATGTACATGTGTATTTTGCCAATACACTGCCTGAACTGTAATCTGAATAGCCGTTAAATACAAAGAATCCTACTGGGACTAAACTATTTATGTGGTATAACTTCCTAACAAACTAATATTTTAAATAAAGCCTGAGTGGACTAACAGCGGGATCCACAGAACATAAACTCGCAGCCTATGCTGATGATGCCCTCTTCCACCTTAAAGACCTTGTTGCCAAACCTTATGAAGGAACTTCAGCTGTTTGGAAGATTGTCAAACTTTAAAATCAATTACACGAAGTCTGAGGTGCTACCCATCATATTGCCCAAATGCCTGGCTTCCAATTTACAGGAGACCTTATGTTTACCTGGGCTAAATCCTCCATCAAATATCTTGGAGTTCAACTTGCTGACCAGTTTGAGACTCTTTATTCTGCTAATTATCCTACACTTTTGAGTATGGTGCGTAGAGATCTGCAGAGTTGGACCAAGCTAACCTTCACCTGGTTGGGTAGAGTTAACATAGTTAAAATTAATATTCTCCCCAGGGTACTATTTTTCATGCAAATTTTACCATTCCCTCTCCCTAGAAGCTTCTTTGCTAACTTTCAGAGCCTTTTGGCCGAAATTGTAGGGAACAACAAAAAGCCACGACTAGCCATGACTATGCTCCAACGACCTAAGGGGGTGGGGGGACTAGGCTTCCCTGACATATGCTGCTATTATAAAGCTATAGTGCTACAGCGCATTCTAAACTGGCGTTTCCACACCAGCTCCAAAATGTGGGTCTCCTTGGAGAAAAGCCTGGCAGGCCGTAATCTATCTTATGCCCCATGGCTGCCATGGGAATACAGGGGGTTTTCCATGGCGGTAACCCTGCTAACTCACGTACTCAGAGTTTGGGACCGTGCTGATGCTTCACAAGTTCTGGCAACCTCTGGGTCCCCGCTGACACCAATGGGTGGCTTTTTATGGTTTTCCCTTGGGAAGCACATGACCTTCTTTAAGTCTTGGGTGGACGATGGTAACCTTAGCTGTGGCAGATTCCTAGAGAATGGCAGACTGCTCTCCCTGAGGACCCTTAGGGATAGATTTGGTAGCTTTCCAATGGACTGGTGGAAGTACAAACAATTGCAACATTTTTTTGCGATTCATGGGAGTTCCTTTAGGGGACTCTCCACATTGACCCCATATGAACGGTTGTTCATTGAACAGGATTTCTGAACTTTACCGACTCCTGGGCTCTACTCCTAATGTGCAAAAACCAGCCTTCATAAGGGCATGGGAAAGAGATCTGGAGCTGGATTTTTCGGCAGAACAAGTGATGCACATGCTCAATCTCACGCACACACTCTCCATTGACTCCAAGGCACAGGAGACCAACTATAAACTTTTAACTCGTTGGTACCAAGTACCTGCAGCTCTGTCACAAATCTATCCCCAGGCCACCAACCACTGCTGGCGTGGGTGTGGTCAAAGAGGCACACTCCTGCACCTATGGTGGGAATGCCCTGAGACCCGTCCATTCTGGCTTGATATTCAAAACCAGATAAAAGAAGCTCTAGAGATTGATCTCCCATTGTCCCTGGCCTGTTTTTCTCTTGCACATCCCCACCCTTCCAATGAACCGGTACAAGAAGAGTGTACTCCCACGCCTTATCAATGCTGCCAAAAGGTTGATACTCATCTATATTGGAAGCGTCCAGATGCCGACAAGGGCTGAGTGGCTCAAGAAGGTGGATGAGATTAAGGAAGCTGAGGAGTGGGTGGCGACGTGCAAGCAGGGCTGGTGTTACCACTAGGCAAATTAGGCAGCCGCCGGGCGCACTGCCACCTAGGGCGCCCGGCCACTGGTTTCCCTACCCTCCGCTCTGTCTGTCAGTAGCGTCAGAAGTGCAGCGCAGCACTGGAGGTCTGTGTTCCAATGGATCGGAAGCAAACCTCCCCTGCGTACCACCACCTCTATGATCAGTGACTTGTCTGTCTCTCTCCGAGTCTCTGGTGATTGTTGTCCCAGAACAACCAGCTCTGCCTCTGCCCATACGTGATTCCTATACTGAGTCATGTGACCCCCGCCTCCCATGTCACTGCCTCCCAGCCTGTCCTGTACAGCGTCAGTATCACGTGGTAACAGTGCTATAGCCTATCGGATCGGAGTAGTGGGCGCTCCGGGGCTAGAGAAAGCTAGAGCCTGGAGGCACCAAGGCAGGGTTTGTTTCTGGCACTGGCAGCATCGTCTATGCAGGGGTCAGGTAAGTCAGTGTAGTGGTTGGGTAGGCTAGTGTAGGGGTCAGGTAGGTTAGTGCAGGGTCAGGTCGGTCAGTGTAGGGGGCAGGTATGTCAGTGTAGGGGTCAGGTAGGTCACAGGTTTCATGGGCAGAGCAAAGGGGGTGGAGCCAAGGGGGACAGCAAAATTAGGTTTTGCTTAGGGTGTCAAAAATCCTTGCACCAGCCCTGCATGCAAGGATAGACTATTTGTCTATCTGGGCGTCATCGCAGAAACACACTGCCAACCCTGATTCTGAACCATGCAGCCTGGAAGTTGCGCTGTAGGAGTTAGCAGAACTCTCACTGAGAGTGCCTACTTGATCACTGACGGACATGCTATGCTATGTGTTGGTGGTTCATAGCATAAAAGATTATCGTGTGGGTAGTCATTTGAAGGAGATATGGAAAAGCAAAGTGCGGCACTATGCATATCGGACATATCGGAACTCTCAAAGGATGCATTTTATTGTCCTCTTTGCAGTCCTGTGAAATTCTCCTGCAATTTGTCCTCCCAAGTTTTGTTTTTAAGTTAATATGGCCATCCTATATACCCCTAGATCCTATCCAAGTTGTTTACCATAAATAAATCAACAAAAACAAGCCCATGGACTGGTTACTGACTTTGGATGCAAGTTGGAAAATGTGTGTTGCTTGGCTGTGCAGGAATAGGGGGAGTCAAAAACTCAGCGGCTCCTTAGGGGGTAGCGCTACATGACTATATAATGCATATGGAGTACAGCAGTTCGGAGTGTGTGTAATACACATGCATTTGTTAGGAACATGCAATAAACAGCACAGATTACTTGGTGTATGCGTCAGGAATATGTAACCTCATACAATTTACATTGGCCAGTGGCTAAAAAAAATGTCCTAGTGTCAGTGATCAGAAAAACGCCCCACTGTTGGTGGTTCATATCATAAAAGATTATCGTGTGGGTAGTCATTTGAAGGAGTTATGAAAAAACAAAGTGCGGCACTATGCATATCGGAACTCTCAAAGGATGCATTTTATTGTCGTCTTTGCAGTCCTGTGAAATCCTCCTGAAATTTAGTTAAAGTGGGCGACTAGAATAGAACAGATCACGCTACTCTTTGTCAAATTTATTATTTCTCCTCTCTAATTGTTTATGTTGTGTTGGTGGCAAACCGTATACTGTATAGATAAGATGCCTGACCTACAGATTTTGTTACACTGGTAAGATTCCTGGGCGGCCTGGAAGTAGGCCCAGTCATGTGTGCCCGCAGGTGGAGGTTTGCTGGAGGCATGTAGCACCCCTCTTCTTTGGTGATGGCCGGTGGGGCCCCCTCAGGCCCCTTGGTGGGAGGAGGCTTAAAGTCCCAACGGCTAGCTTTTGGTCAAGGCTAGGTTATATGCTTGCTCAAACGCCACCTAGCATATCTGAGGGGGCCCACCTCCCTGGCGAGGTTGTTCTGCTGAGGTGCTACTTGCCTTTTTCTCTCTCTCTCTCTCTCTCTCTCTCTCTCTCTCTCTCTCTCTCTCTCTCTCTCTCTCTCTCTCTCTCTCTTCTTTTCCTTCTTTCTACCTCCTCTTGTGTCTCATGTTCTGATAGCCATACATGTCAAGACTTATGATACTGCTATGTTAACTCTGGTTGAAAAGACACTACTAGCTATGTTATGTTGTCACATAAAGAGTATTTTAGAAATGCTTGAAAAAAGTCTGCATTGTTATCTGAAGTGATGACCTTACTAGAATACTCCGGGAGGGGGGTGCAGGTTGGAACTATAGGAAACCGACCTACTGTTTGCCCACAGAATACCATCAAAATGCAAAGAATTTACAGAACTTTTACCAAGCTTGGTTGAAGCCTTCAGGACTCAATTAAACTTGTAGTGGGGGCGGTAAAAATACAATTTTTAGCCATGTTTTTGCCCCCCTTAAACTACAAAGGCAGTGGACAGGGGTGTACACATGCCATGGCCGTGATGCTTTGCTTCATGGTTGCTGGCAGGCTTCAGTAAGTTTAAATCCCTGTTTAGCATTCCCAAACTGGGACTGAAGAGTTCTTTAAAGACTTCAACAAACCACCTTTACAACTTGCCGAAAGCTTCACAAAAGCTTTGCAAAAGCTTGCTGTAAACAGTGCTGTTATGCAAGTTGAAGCCCATCTGAACAAGGTCATTGTGTGTAGCAGTAGTCAGAAGTATGTAACGTACGACTGAGTTCAGTGGTCAGGAGCATGTAACCTACAAAGTGCAGTGGTAAGGAGTCTAGCACCCTCTTGTGTTCATAGTTGTGTAGTGTACAATAGATAGAGGCTTGTTGGAAGCCTGGGTCTGAGTCGGGGGTTTACTTTAGGTCAGGCTTCTGGTACCTCCCCCCTGGTTCTAGAAGCTTGGAGAAGTTTCTAAAAGCTCCAGAAGGTGCTGATCTGAAAATGTTTTGGGAATCTGGCCACTCCCCAGGCAGGAAGCCTGGCAGGTTGGCTGAACCAACCCATAAATATTGTGAAGCCTGGCCAGTAGGAGAGTCGGTGGAAGATGGAGTGCTAAGGGGCTGCTGTGTGTAGCCTGGGAGGGGGCCCTGGAGTAGGGGGTCTGCCTTCATGCTGGAGGTTGAAAAAAAGAAGCTGAAAGAGAGATCTCCACTGCCTGCAGTTCACCGGGGAAGGGCAGCCTGTAAAGTCCAGCAAAAGGTTTCACCTGCAGCTGTAAGACCAGGACAGTGTGAGTACCTCTACACCCCCAGGGCCTACAAGAGTGAGTGCTGCTAGGTGCCATACCCAACTAGTTCTCCCTTGGACAGTGCTGGCAGTCTGTTCTGGATTCCCTTGCTCTGGGATAGTCTTTGAAACAGGTGGATGGGCAGTTTTTAGCCAGGGTCATCTAAAGGGGACCAAGTTATTGATCAGTTAAGAGATAGAAGCCACTATGAATGGAGTAGAAAGTCCAGGATCCACCTTTGTGTTTTTGAACAGAAATAGGAAGTTTTGTCCTCCCAAGTTTTGTTTTTAAGCTAATATGGCCATCCTATATACCCCTAGATCCTATCCAAGTTGTTTACCATAAATAAATCAACAAAAACAAGCCCATGGACTGGCTACTGACTTTGGATGCAAGTTGGAAAATGTGTGTTGCTTGGCTGTGCAGGAATAGGGGGAGTCAAAAACTCAGCGGCTCCTTAGGGGGTAGCGCTACATGACTATATAATGCATATGGAGTACAGCAGTTCGGAGTGTGTGTAATACACATGCATTTGTTAGGAACATGCAATAAACAGCACAGATTACTTGGTGTATGCGTCAGGAATATGTAACATCGTACAATTTACATTGGCCAGTGGCTAAAAAAAATGACCTAGTGTCAGTGATCAGAAAAACGCCACACTGTTGGTGGTTCATAGCATAAAAGATTATTGTGTGGGTTGTCATTTGAAGGAGATATGGAAAAACAAAGTGCGGCACTATGCATATGTTGGATACATATAATCAAATAAAAGTGGCAAACAATACATATGTGAATCAAAAATATTGTGAATCAAAAATAATAGTCCATTAAAACAGAAGAAAGTCACAGAAAGGAATCCATGCTCAAAAAACATCCTGGTAATTCAACAGTGACACCCACATTAAATTCACGCTGTAGTTACCAGAGAGCCAGTGATCCCCCCTTACTCAGGGGGATCAATATGTGCATGGTAGATTTTAAATCCAATTGCTTTAGCTCAGACAGCATTAGGCATGGCTCCAAATTGCATCCGATTAGGGTAGACCACCAATCACAGAATGTGCTTCATTATAACCTTGTATATGCTCAGTGGGTGGGGTATATGTAAAACATTAAAACTCATAGCGCAATATTTATTTAAAAGAAAAGCGGTGCACTTACATTTAAAACTACATAGTTACGCTTTTTAACATATGTCATTATGAAAACAAGTTGGTTTCCCAAAACCAAGATGGCGGAACTTCGGTCGCGCATGAGCAGTAGTGTGTGTACATAGCTTGATCCAACGCATTTCATCAGTAGTGACATTATTAGGATCATCTCCTGGTGTTCCACAGGAAAAAGCATGCCCCAGTCTCGGTGGTGCATGTGAGGGAGACTGCCCCGATGTCAGTGGTCCGGGATTAACTGAGGAAATGCTTTGTTCCACACTGCTGTCTGACTGTATCATGTACCTAGCTGAGACTGCTTAGATGAGGGAATTATTGTCAATATTCCCATTGCACACGTTCCTGGAATGGGCTTTAAGGATAGCAGTTGCTGCAGCAACAGCCAGCAGGAGATTGGAAACATCACAGATCATTGTAGATATTTGCCAGCACACCATGGATCTTTAAATAACACATCCAAAGGTTTTATTGAAAAGTGATCACGTCATGAAGGAGTACGATGTTTCAGGGCCAGGCAGGATCACTTTGTAAGGCATGTAATCACATACCTGACAATAGTTTTAAATAAATAAAATTATTTTTGAATAAAATCTTTGGACATTTATTTAAGATCTATGGCAAATATGTATATTAAAAAGATGAGGGGTTTTTTTTTTGCACCGTACTGTATCAGGAGACCGATCAATTGCAGCAAACATGCTAAGATCAGTAGCAGCCGGGCAAATGGTGTACAAGGCAGAAGGGGGTAGTAGAGTCCAGGAGGCAGGCTGAGGTCATATGCCAGGACAAGCTGAAGACTACTCAGCAAATTCCTTCAGCAGTGCTTCAGTTTATATAGGCCACTAGGCACTAATATTGGTGCTGAGTGTGTATGCTAATTTTTGTGCACTCTACTTTTCCTGCCCACACACTCCAACACATGTGCACCTGCATGCTGGGGCAAGTCTGAGGTTTACCTTATGTACAGAGGTATGGGCAGCATTATGCGCACATGCAAATGCCCATATTGGTCACCTACTGATGAGCATCAAACTTTCCGTACACAATGTTTGATGATGTCAACTGCGTATTTAGCTCTTAGCCTGGCACACTGCTTCAAAAAGATGTGAAACTGGAAAATGTATGCAAAAATGTGGTTCAAATTCTAGTAATTTCCCAGTTCTAAATCTCTACTGGTTTTGTTTTGCATTATTTTCCATTATTATGTTTAGTGCTTATTCATGCAGAAATGGGTAAAAGAAATGAGTCAAGGGTTTCCAAGGACCTGTCATAGTTGTCAGGTTTCTTCTTTCTTCATTTTTTTTTCAGGTTCTTTTCAGTATTACTTATATTAAAATATCTGGTTTCTTAACTCCTTCTTGCCCACATTCTGCATATTAGTGTAGCACTACCCTGTTGGAATCACTAGTGTCCTGGGTCCCCACTGCTGCACAGCATTTCCTTCATATGTTCCAACTCCGAAAACAGTACTTGGCTTGTTTTGGTTTTTTTTATGTTTTATTAGTGGTTGATCACTTGGATGGAGTAGGGAATTATGAGATGCCCAACTTGAAAAATGTTCAGAACTATGAACAAAGGGACACTTCCTATTTACAAGAGTCCTCTTCTTCCTTACTCCTTCACACACTTGGTTTACTACAGCACCTGCTGATCACTCCTGAAGGGACTAGCAGGATCTTGCTAGTTCAGCAAAGGCCCATTACAGGCAGGAACACACAATCTCTTGACAAAGAAGTGCAATGTGAATGAACAGCATGACCTTCCTCCTTCCCTGTGCCCACTGATCCCAGCTCCACTTGCTTGCAGAAAATGCTAGCCCACCTGGCTGCCTCCAGCCACGCCTGGCTGATCTTCCTCCCAGTCCTTCTAACTTTCTGCCCCAGTCTCTCCCCTTGTGTAGTCCTTGCTCAGTGCTGATCTCTACTACTGTCTGCCTTTTTTGCTCTGTCTGTATTCCTCCAACTGCCTCCTGTGGTGCACTCCAGCTATCCCGAGCCTCCAGCCCGAGGTGCCACTCCTCCTCGGCAGGGGTCTCCTGGAGGGCCACCAACAGCCTCTCCTCAGCAGTCCATCTCCATCTTCCACCTAACTCCCCAGCTGGAATGGCTAATGTCTATTTATGAAGTGGGGTCTGCCCACCTCTGGGGCCCCAAAAATATATATTTATGGCAGCTCCTCTTAACTCCTGCCCTCTAATTCTAGAAGGTTATCCAACTTTCCAGACACCAGGAGGAGGCACCAGAGAGCTACCAGGATGAGTCACCCAGCCCTGAACTCTTGTGAACCCTAACCCAATTAAGACTCACAGGCTGTAACATGAGTCTGGTACATTTTCCTACACTGGCACTATTAGTAGCACAGTCTAGAGGGTGCTACGCCAGCATCCCTCAGCACAATACCCCCTGCTTAAGGATACATTATTAAATATACTCCCTATGACAGCTTCCGACACATTGAGCAGTTGCTTGCAATCAACCCCAGCTGTTGCTGATGGCTTCAGTTCACACTAACCAACTACAGCATTGAGTCTGTGTAGATTGGTTTATTTCAACTTTGCACATCAGGGCACTGCAAACTTTCCCCCATTTGTCTCTACCTGCTCCAGCTCTGTTAGGTTGCATGGGTATCGTTGGTCAACAGCCTTTTTTAAAGTATAACCAAACATTCTCTCTTGAACTCTGGCTTGGCCATAACAGGATATTAAAATTGTTTTTAAGCCATTCATGTTTAGTTTTGACTTTATAGTGTTATTATCTTGCTGAAAGACAAGACTTCTTCCTAGGTTTGAGTTTCTTAAAGACTGCTTTAGGATTTTCCTCCTGGATTTTTTTCTTCTGTTTTATTAATTTTACCCTCTACCCCCACAAGTCTTTCAAGGCCTTCCACAGAAAAGCATCCCCTTAGCACAATGCTGCCTCCACCCTCCTTCACATTTATGATGATGTTTGGTTTAGGCCAGGGGTCTCCAAACTGCGGCCCAAGGGCCAGATGTGGCCCTTTATCCAGCCCTTGGGGCACTATTCCTCCCACTGACACCAACAATGGGGCACTATTTCTTCCACCAATATCAATGATGCAATGATGGGATACTATTCCTCCTACTAATAGGAACACTACTCCACCTATTGACATATTGCCCATATTTATTTTCACTGATGCCAGGCCCGGGACGTTTTCTGCCCACGCTGGCCACAATCCGGCCCGTCTGAAGGACAATAAACTGGCCCTTTGTTTGGAAAGGTTGGAGATCCCTGGTTTAGGCCAAAAGTTTAGATGGCCAAAATGCTAACTTTTGGTTTCTTCTTACCATAGAAACTCCTTTCTTCAGATACTCGCACGTGATTTATGGCAAATTGCAGATGAAGTGTCATGTAAGATTTAGCTAACAATGGCTTTCTTTCTCACACACTCCTATAAATCTAAGTGCAATGCCTAATCAATAGGGTTATGAATAGCCTCTCCAAACTTAAACATTGAGGCTAGTCCCCCACATCAGAGTGGTCATAGGGCTCTTGGTGGCATTCTTCACTACTCCTCTTCTTGCACAGTCATTCAGTTTTGGTGGATGTCCTGTTCTTGGCAAACTTACAACTGAGCTAGGTTATTTCCGTTTCTCAGTGATTTGATTTAACTTTTGTTTTGAGGCATTTTATTGAATCCATCTACTTACTTTCAATTCCCTTTTTGCAGAACTGCAAAGGCTTCATGCACACTGCTGCTGGTAAACGTAGCTTAGGAGCAGTTGGGCATTTTTTTCAGCTGCCCCTGGACTCTTCTCTTATCTTATCAGTACATGTACACAGGGTCATTTATAGTAGTGTCTAAGTAGTTGAGTTTTAGAAGCATTTTTTGTAAAGCAAAAAAAATGCGTTCAGGACGGATGTTCAGAGGCATTTGAAACGCCAAATGCCTTTAACAGCTTGTAAACACAGTAACTTCTTTTTTTTTTACTATTGTTACAGGATTTATATAGCACCAACAGTTTATGCAGCACTTTACAATATAAAAGGGAGACCATACAAATACAATAAAATACAAGAGGATTAAGAGGGCCCTGCTCAGAAGAGCTTACAATCTAATAGGGTAGGGCAGGTAGTACAAAAGGTTGTAACTGTAGGGAAAGAGCTGATGGAAGTGGTAAAAGATTAGTTGGAGGCATGATAGGTTTCCCTGAAGAGATGTTTTCAGAGATTGCCTGAATGTAGTGCGATAATGAGATAGCTGGACAGGTTTAGGTAGAGCATTCCAGAGGATGGGATCGGTTCTGGAGGAATCCTGGAGATGAGCATGGGAGGAGGATACAAAGGAGCGTGAGAGTAGGAGGTTTTGGGAGGAGTGGAGAGGATGGTTTGGGTGATATTTGGAGACCAAATTGGGGATGTAGCTCGGAGCAGAGTTGTGAATGGCTTTGTATGTTGTGGTTAGTATTTTGAATTTAATTTGAGGGGGGCCAGTGTAAGGATTGGAGGAGAGGGGTGACCGGTTGGTAAGGTGGATAAGTCTGGCAGCAGCATTTATGATGGACTGAAGAGGGGATAGTTTATGGAAAGGCAGGTCAATAAGAAGGGAGTTGCAATAGTTTAAAGCGAGAGATAACAAGGGAGTGAATGAGGACCTTGGTGGTGTCATTTTGTTAGAAACTTGAATTCTACAAACTTTTGACAACAATTGGATTTGAGACTGAAAGACCAGGTCAGAGTCTAGGATTACACCTAGTAGCCTGGCAAGAGGGGAGGGACTGATGATTGCATTGTTGATTTTGATGGAAAAGTCATGGAGGAAGGCACGGGTGGGAAGGGGGGGGGGTATTACCAGCTCTGTTTTTAGAGAGTTTTTTTTAAGGAAGTGGTGTGACATCCATGCTGATATGTCAGTTATTAAGTTAGTAATGCAAGAGGAGACTGAAGGAGTGAAGTGAGGAGTAGACCGATTTGGGTGTCATTGGAAGCCGTGGGCGGTTATCAAGTGACCAAGGAAGGAGGTGTAGATGGAGAAGAGAAGGGATTCAAGAATAGAGCCTTGGGGGACCCCCACAGAAAGGGGCAATGGAGAGGAAAAGACCGAGTTGTAGGTAACACTGAGGCAGTGCTGTGATAGGTAGGAGGAGAACCAGGATAGAGCAGAATCTTGGAGGCTAAGGGAAAGGAGTTTATTGAGAAGGACTGGGTGGTCAACATGATCAAAGGCTTCAGAGAGGTCAAGCAGTAGGAGTATGGAGTAGTGGCCATTGGTTTTGTCAGTTAGTAAATCGTTAGTGAGTTTTAGTAAGGCAGTTTCTGCGAGCGAAAGCCAGACTGTAAGGGGTCATGAAGGTTATTCTCAATGAAGTAGGAGTTAAGACTGTTGTAGACTAAGTGTTCTAGAAGTTTAGAGGTGAATGGGAGTAATGAGATGGGTCTTAAGTTGTTTCAGGTTGGTGGGGTTCAGTGAGCAGCGTTTCGTTTACAGGCGTTTGTCATTTAAAAAAAAAAAAAAAAACGCTTCTAGACACAAACGCGGCATGTAAGTGTGCTTGAACGGGCATTTTAAACGTCGGTTTCTAGCTGTCAAGTTAAAATCATTCCGGGGAGGTTCAACCATGTCCCATGTACATTAAGCTTTAGAGTGCTCCATTGTCTTTAATATATTCAAGGATGACAGCACTCCTTTTATCTCCATACACACTTGCAGAGTGTGAATTTTCCTCACTTTCAGTGTGGTTTTTTATTGATATCAAAATCCAAAGTCTCCTTCCTGAATGTCCATGCTTAATCACTGCACGACCTTCACTTTGTCTGTCTTATCAAAATGAGTAGTAAAATACACTCCCTGTGTAAAAGGGCATATTATATACCTATTTCATCACACAATCCGCATCCAGTGTGAGTCATCTGTTTCTTACAGTCCCAGCTCACATGCATCCCAAGCCTCACCCTTCTTGACTCTGCTGTCCTGCGGACTGAGCTTCACTGTCAGTCTTCAGCATTTTATTCCACCGACCTTGTGTAGTCCAGTGGCTAAAACTGCTTTAGTTTAGCCACCTTCACTGGAGGATTCTCCCCATCTGTCAAAATAAACCAAGCAATGCTTCTCCTTTTGCAGTAAAAACAGCAAATGGTCTTATTAACTTGAAAATTAAATTCTCACAAGCATAAAATATAGTAGCACTGCATTAAAAGGGGCAAACTTATCACTGGTAACATCTGTTTGAGGCCAGCACCCATCAATGAGCTCCAATGGTCCCTTTCCTCATTGGGGCTTAACTCCCACCATCCAATGCATTTTGAAGGTTAACTGACCATCATCAGAGGGATAGGAAGCCATCCTCCATCACTAGTCAATAGTTTATATAAAAAGAAAAGTCCACCTTTTTGCAAAACCTAATAAAATGCACAAATATTTGCAGCAAAATTTTTTTTTTTTGCAAACGAGCCTGCAAACCATTGCAACTGCAATCAATGCATAGGCTCCTGCACACTCTTCCTCCATCTGTCTGTACCGATGTACAGGCTTTCAGTTACTGAGCTGGCAGAAAGTCAATGGACTACGAGTGCAGTAATCGCTGCATTCTTGTACCATTGATAATTACAACTCGTCTGCAATGGTGGAAAACGGGGCTTGTAGGTGATTTATTCAGATTTCAGTGACCACACAGCCATGCAGTGATGGCTGATTTAAAGTCATGACAATAAAACATGAACATTTCCAAGGTCATGAACTCTATACACAGCAGCACGCTATATATGTATTTATGTGTGTGTATGTATATGTGTGTGATGGTGGTTGAAGCTAGGGATAATTTTGTTTTCCTTTGATACAGATTTTACGTATCGGGGTAGTCATGTAAATGCAATGAAAGTCAAATGTTTCCCAGGGAAAACCACTCCAGGGAGGCAATCTCCTAGAAGCACTGGGCAGACTTGTTCTCTAAAGAAATCTAAAATTTTCTGTCCTAGGTACCTGCACACATATGAGAATTGCCATTGTTGACTTGTTTTTAAAAGATGTAGGATTCAGTGTTGTCACTATTATACTGCTTTTATTGTTTTTAGTGAGTCACAGACTTGAACTGGAACAAGCATACATCCACTGATGTACAGAAAGCCTAAATTGCCATCCTTCCTTCGTGTCCCATGTCAGTAGTTTATTATTAATTAGAGGCAAGATCAGGATGCCCTGGGATCTTCACCTTTTTAAGAATAAACTGTTAGCATAGAAGTGCCACTTGTCCAGGATTCACCCTGACCGCCCGGGTTTTGAATCATGTGTTCGGGTTTGTCTGCCTGAAAACCGGACGCATTATTTAAAGATCATACATGACAGCAAGGTAGAGACATTCTCAGTACCTGCCACCAAAGTGTCTGCCTCCCATGTTCATCCCCAGTCCTGAAACCACACTACCGGCACTTTAATTTTATCACAAAATATATGCATAGCGATTAGTACATTAAAAAAAAAAAAATGCTGTGTGCTGCTAAAGTGTTCAGGTTTGGCTTGAAGAAAAGGTGGCAACCCTATGTTACCAGCGTCTCCCATATGTCTCTACTCAGATGTTCTTCAAAAGAAATCTGTCAGAGAACACACATGATCCAGGGTTGTCATCTTCAGCCTTCCATCACTACTGAGAACTATCATGTGGTTATCAGGGGGCCCAATACCTGTTATACATGTGTTTTGTTCCAGGTTAATTACTCACCAAGCACCAAAGCGAGGATATGGATGAGAGCATGAAACCTTCAAATATATTGGCACCTCCCTTATTCCTTTTTCAAAAATTAAAGCATAACCAAACCTTTCTATCCTTTGCAACAGAAAAATGTGCCATCTGTGATCAATTGAGGGCTTGAAAGTTCAGTTGAGAGCCAACATAACTTTCACAGTTGCTAGTGTACTCCTCACCAGAGGCCGGCCTTGAATGTAACTGTTTTGCTAAATGGTTAAATTGGTGGGTTTAGTTCTGCTTTCATTTTACTATCTCTTTATAGAGTACAGTGAGGGGAAAAAAATAAACCTACTATTAAAATTATAGACTGATCATTTCTTTGTCAGTAGGCAAACATACAAAATCAACAGGGAATGAAATACTTTAAAAGTGAGAGACAGAACTACCACAAATCCAGAAAACCACATTTTAAAGAAGTTATAAATTGATTTGCATTTTATAGAATGAAATAAGTATTACACCCCTTCGCAAAACATGACTTAGTACTTAGTGGTAAAACTATTGGTGGCAATCAGAGGTCAGTCGTTTCTTGTAGTTGGCCACCAGGTTTGTATACATCTCAGGAGGGATTTTGTCCCACTCCTCTTTGCAGATCCTCTCGAAGTCATTAAGGTTCGAGGCTGACGTTTGGTAACTCAAACCTTTAGCTCCCACCACATATTTTCTATGGGATTAAGGTCTGGAGACTGGCTAGGCCACTCCAGGGCCTTAATGTGCTTCTCCTTGAACCACTCCTTTGTTGCCTTGGCCATGTGTTTTTAGTATTGTCATGCTGGGGGATTTTAATTACCCAGATATTGACTGGGCAGAAGGTATTGCACGTTCAGTTAAGTCTCGCCATTTCTTAAATGTCCTGCAGGATAATTTCATGGGTCAGATGGTAAATGCACCAACAAGAGGAAAAGCATTATTGGACCTTCTGATTACCAACAACACAGATCTGATCACAGACGTGGAAGTAAGGGGCAATCTAGGTAATAGTGATCACAGGTCAATTATCTTTAATATAAATTACACATCTAGGAAACCTAAGGGGAATACGAAGACACTGAATTTTAAAAGAGCCAACTTCCAGAAACTACGCTCATTGCTGGAAGATGTTAACTGGGATAAAACTCTAGGGACAATGAATACAGAGGAAAAATGGGAATGCTTCAAGAACACACTAAACAAAGGTATTAGCCAGTGTATCCCAGCAGGAAATAAATTTAAAAGAGCTAATCAAAGACCAGGATGGCTTAATGCCGACATAAAGGCACACATAAAAGCAAAAAAGAAGGCCTTCGAAAAATACAAGGCGGAGGGGTCTCAGTCAGACTTTCATATCTATAAAACACGCAATAAGGAATGCAAAGTTGCAATCAGAGCAGCTAAGATTGAACATGAAAGACACATAGCTGAGGAGAGCAAAAGGAATCCCAAGA
>BLSH010481303.1:94876-130302 GCA_018402905.1 Glandirana rugosa
TGACAACTCGTGTTAAAGTATCGTTACGTCTTCGTAAGGACTGTCACCTACTCTTAATGGGAGACGTCTCGACCGTGTTCTTTCCATAATAAAATAATACAATCACATTTTATCATGTCAATGTACTGTAGTTCTGAAAGATCTGTCTATTCCTCGAAGGAAATTTCAGAAGACGAGACGTTAAATGTATGAGAAGAATTTTTCATGTAGATGTATGTCACTTCCTTTTTTCATAAACTAGGGGACGACTAAAACATACAAACGGGTGATTGTTTCTTTACTAGTCGGATATTTAAAATTACCCTCCAAATGAAATTGTCACTCTCTGTCTTGTTGTTTTTATAGGTCTTTTTTTGTTTGCCCGCAGTAGCGGCGAGAAGCGGAGGACGTCATATGACGTCCTCCCGGATCGACGGCCAGTCCCTGCCGACGTCATTTTACTATACGTCGGTAGGGAACTGGTTAAAATGCAAATCCATTTATAACTTTTTTTAAATTTTGTTTTTTTCTGGATATTTTTGTTGTTCTGTCTCTCACTGTTAAAGTAAACCTCCCATTAAAATTTATAGGCTGATCATTTCTTTGTTAGTGGGCAAACATACAAAATCAGCAGGGGATCAAATACTTTTTTCCTTCACTGTATGTAGATGTACTTTTTAAGAAGAGTATGTAAATTGCAGAGCAGAAGACTTTAAAGGAAGCTCCTTATCTGTCTAGAAAGTCTTGATGTCATGTAACTGTACTATTTTACACTAACATAATAAAATAATACCTTTCTTGTGCCAGCTCTGCAGAGGGTAATTCTCATCCACTGTCAGGAATGCTTCTGCATTGCTATGAAATTGTGCTCAACAGTTATCTTTAAAAAAAAAAATGAAGGGTTATTTTTGTTTTTATCTTTCTAAACATCCTATTTCCCATTTTGGTAACTTGAGTCATTTGGTAACTTCTTTAAATTGAGAGGTTACACATACAGCTGTCCTTATAAGCCAGCCCATTAATGTGTGGTCACAGCCTAGCAGCTTTTTTTTAGAGAAAACGACGGGCAGTGCTTGTTTCATTTCTCTGTAATCTTTCTCAAAAGCACAATGTTACATTAAATATTTGTCTAACCTGGTGCATGGAGTTAATTTAAGAAAGTGAGAAAAATGGAGGAATCAGCAAGTGATGAGAAGCGGTGTACAGGTTAGTAACACATTATTTCCTTTTTTCCCTTTACTGGAAATGTCATCCCAGCATGAATTGCATTTTTGCCTCCTCTGGTGCATCACTTTACAACAGTATATATTGCGCACTGTGCTTGCTTCCATGCTAGGAGTATAGTTTTGAAGGACCCAAAGGTATATAAGGCAGAATATATTTAGCATGCTGAAAATTACGGCCAGTTGCTGTTTGTATTTGCTAAAAGTAAGTTAATGAATGTTTGTTTAGTATAAATTTTATACATAAAATTCTGGCAAATTTTTAGCCTTCAACTTTTTTTGTTCTCCTTAATGGCTCTGATGCTGTAGTGGGAAGGTTTCTCACTGATGGAATATTTAAATATCACTTACCTAAAAAAGGTATATGTCACATCCTTGTTGTGTCACCAAAACACCAACCATCCCCAGAATCCCTAAACATAGATTCTCCATTCTAGGAATCATTACACAAAGTAAGGAACTGGAAGTGATAGATTTTGTTGCAGCCAATATGCATTATTTTCAATGTTTCAGGACACACCAATGAGCAAAAAAAAAATTAGGAAAGGTTGTATTTTTGCACTGCTGAGCATGTTTGTAGAGTGGTACAACTCAAAGAAACACTCAATAGATTAAACAAAACCTTCTTTGGTTCCTGCCATGGGAAAAAAAGAACCTTTAATGCAGCGCCATACCTTTTAAAAGATAATCCTGTAGTGACTAAAAAATGCAGCATGTGAAATACATATACCAGCATGTATTGTGGTGTGAACCAGCCTGTGTATATTCATTAGGCTAAAGTCCTAGAGCAGCCTTTCTCAACTAGGGTTCCTACAGAGGTTCCTGGGGTCTCATTCAGATTCTGCCTCTCAGATCATTTCCCACTAACATCTAGATCTTTTTAGCTATCTGTAAAGGGGGATTCTTCCCACTGACCACAATGTATGCAGCATTCTTCCCACTGACCATCATGTTAAAAAAAACTAGCGGACTGTAGATTTAGTAATAACTGGGTTTCTTGAGACCGGAAAGTTATTGCAAAGGTTCCTCTCTAATGAAGCTCTCACTGTAGAGGCAATGTATTCTGCCACAATTTATAGGAAGGATGAAGAGGTTTAAGTTTGTATTACAGTAAGAACAGTCATTTAACCAGGGACAATGGGGGATGTGTGCATAGGACAATACTTTCTATTTTCTACTTTTTTTGGTTTCCGTGGTTGTCTAGCTAAATATATTCATAGTATATATTTTCATAATTTGTATACAAATGTCCTGCTTTAAAAGTGTTCTTTGTTGGTATAGGTATACAGATAATCGTTTTTGCATGTGAACAAGGAGTTTATCCTGTTCTAACAATCCAATAATAAATTTGCTAAAGGTTTCTTTTCCTATAAGTAGGCTAGCATCACATAGTGGCTATCACTTTTTTTCATATAAACATGTTAAGGAATAGAAAAAAAATCCTAAGCAAACAGATAACAAATCCAACCTATTATAACAAATAAAATAAAATAAAATAAAAATCTATAAAAGCAGACAGAGGGGGTTAAAAGTAATGGGAAGGAAGAAAAAAAAGGGGAGAGGATGAGAAAATGAAAAGAAAAGACTGTGGCACCCAAAGGAAAATATAATACAAAAGGAGGGTGATTGATTCCAAATCAACTTGCTACATAGAGGCCTTTCAATTCCCGAGAAAGGCTAAAGACCTTCCAGGAGAACCTAATTTTTGTTGAAATTGGTTATAGGTGCCCAGTTCATGTGCATTGAGAGCCTCCATATGCTCAATATGGTCCATCTGAGAAACCTATTCCAAAAGAGTTGAAGCTTGTGTCGATTTCCAGTGATCCCTCTGGAAAACTGGGATAAATCCTTTAGGGTCCTTAATACACGGGCGGCCCATTTTGACGGACTCCACTTGCTCAGCGGGGATCGATCCATTGATCCCTGCTGAGCTGGTGGATGACAGGTCCGTTTCTGCTCACTGTGCTCTCCTCTATGGGAGATCAGATGAAAATAGGGCCACCTGTTTTCATCCGATCCGCCAGACGTTTGCATCTGTCTGGATTTAGCGGATCAGATCAGATAGCGGCAGATGTTAGTGGGCATATCACCACTGACATCCATCGCTCCATAGAGGTGAATGGAGCGTGCGATCAGGTCCGCCTGAAAAACGGACAGGTGGACCTGATCGGAAAGCATGTGTGAAAAGAGCCTTATACTTACTCCTGTATAGGATGAGATTTAGCTCACGTTGGAAAATTTGCTCTACATTCCTGTTGTGTGGGTAGGACAGGAAGTAAAGGGAAATATATTGTTTGAGAAATGGATGGTAAAAAAAAACTGATGGGTTTTAACTCTTCTATGCTCTATTCAAAAAAAGTTTTTTGGCTTAGATATACAGTACTTTAAAGATGAACTCCGGGATATGCAAATATTGTCTAAATACAAGAGGCATGTGTATTATAACTTGAAACTTGTGCGTTGTGTATTTCTTCTAGCTCTGTATGCCCTTCTTCTAGATCTGTGCAGCAATTTAGAGTACAATTTATCCTCTGTGCAGGAGCTTCCTGTAATGAAGACAATTCACTGCTGTTCTCTCCCCTTGTGCAGGGTAACTGTGTTTTTCTCGGCCCCTCATGTAGTTTTCTGCAGGCAACCTGCAGCGGTTCCCTCAAACAGCTCTTCTTTCTGCACAGACTATGGCTATTGAGGAATGAAAAATATTTTTTTCAATTTCAGCTTTAGGGCTTTACTGTTATTGATTTCTATTGGCATGCCATTGTTGTTTATGTAACTCTAACTGCATTCACATCTCCACGTAGTGGTAACTCATATTCCCGCACATTTTTCAGGCATTAACTCTGGTTTTTGGTGCATTTGTTCCATGACAAAACACTCCAAACACACACTAACTACCCATGCTTGGGGTGCCATTAACCTTTAATGTCAACACAGGCACAATAAGCGCTGGAGTGCGTTTCCAACATGCGTGGCCTACCACACATGTTCTGTGTAGTTTATTCCGCAATGAGAAACATGGAGAGGTGAACGGGGCCATAGAAATCAGCATTTGCAAGTGCAGGCCATTGTTACAGATAGGGAGATGAGGGATTCAAGAATAAAGGGAGAGAGCACAGAATCTAAGAAAAAGCCAATGTCTTAGAACACTTTTTTTTATGGTTGGTATAGGTGGAGCGAGATTAAAACTCCTGTCGGGTTTTTATTGATACCTCTGCCCTTGTTAGGGAGATTCCCTTTCTATTTGTTCTGTTTACCATTATCATGAAAAGTGCAAATAATAGAATCTCAATTTGGGTTGTCCCTAGAACAGTATTAGAGGGGAAATCTTCCATTGGGGACACTAGCTCTGGTGATCTGGGGACCCCAATGGATTCCCCTAATTTTCAGGGTTTCCCTCTCACTTCCTGTGTTGACTATGGGACAGTAAGTGAAAGTAAATCTCTCAAAATTGACAAAGATGGCAAAAAACACCTCAGGGGTTACAGCTCTCCCTATACTCTGTCCAATATGAAAAATGCCTATAGCTCTACTGACATTGAAAACAATATCCTACCTTTTTTTTTTTTCTTTTAGAAAATACTAACATAATCTTAGCATCCAATGTTTTTAACAAACACTGGACCTGTTTTAAATGAAAAGCTCTAAGCATCCAGAAATGTAAGGATTTTCCACTGACGTAATTTAAACAGGTTCAACCTTCATGAAATAGGTAGGCCAATGCAAGCATGTAGTAGGCACTGACTTTGCTCATTATAGCTAAAAATAGGTAGGTTTGCCTGTAAACCAGTCTTTATTTTAAAGAAATCTTCTCGCAGATCCCTTGCTCATTGGAGCCAAATCCGCTGTGTGTGAAAGGGGCCCAGTAGTCAGGCACCTAAACATAAGAAGTAAAAAATATTGTTGCGCTAAATCATAAACTAGTGTATAAACCAATGTGATATTCATATACATACATAAATTGCTATACTTCCACCAAATTGAATTGATAAGAATAAATGTTAAGAGATATTGTGATAAAACATGTAGAAAAAATTAATATGTAGAAAAAATTAATAATAATAGTCCAGAAAGTCTTGTGAAGAAAATACGTGATTAAAAAAATTATATAAAGTTGACATATCCAAAAAAAAGTCCTAAAGATATCCAATAAGACAGGACACTCCAACTTTCCACCACTGTGACAAACGTGCAGACACCTCCAGTGATAGAGGAGAGGTAAGTAAAAACCCTTACCGGAGACAGAGACCCACTATCTCTAGTAAGGGTCAAGGCTCACAGGCAGATATAGCCCTCTGCAGGGTCTAAATGGTAGACGCAACGATCCTCCTTTGTCACCAGGGTTCGATAGCCTCTGTACCAGGATAAGCTACTTGGACACAGCGGATCTCAGAAGTTTCTCCCAGCGTGTACCATAAAAAACAAGCGCTACATAGCGTAATACTGCAACACTTGTTTATTAAATTATAACACTAAAAAACAGGGTACTCACATTTTAGACATAAAAATTGCGCATGAAGAAAGTAAAAGCTGGCATATCAAATAGGACGCCCGTGCTCGCGGGATCAAACATGTGGCGTGGTGACATAGGTACGCAGACTCCGCCCTACATGTTTCGTGATAGGTCACGTCTTCCTGGGGCACCAGGAAGACGTGACCTATCACGAAAGATGTAGGGCGGAGTCTGCGTACCTACGTCACCACGCCACATGTTTGATCCCGCGGGTACGGCGTCCTATTTGATTTTCCGGCTTTTACTTTCTTCATGCGCAATTTTTATGTCTAAAATGGGAGTACCCTGGGGCACCAGGAAGACGTGACCTATCACGAAACATGTAGGGCGAAGTCTGCGTACCTACGTCACCACGCCACATGTTTGATCCCGCGAGTACGGGCGTCCTATTTGATTTGCCGGCTTTTACTTTCTTCATGCGCAATTTTTATGTCTAAAATGTGAGTACCCTGTAATAGTGTTATGCAGGAATTAGAGGGAGGGATCCGGTTAAAGGGGTTGTAAAGTCTCAAGGGTTTTCACCTTAATGCATTCCATGCATTAAGGTGAAAAACCTCCTGTAGTGCACCAGCCCCCCAGAGCCGCCTTTTTTACTTACCTGAATCTGATTGTTCCAGCAGCGGTGACAAGCCTAGCAGCTCCAGCCGCTGGCTCGGATCCTCATTGGATAGATCAATAGCAGCAGGAACCATTGGCTCCCACTGCTGTCAATCAAATCCAATGACGCAGGGCCGAGTCCTGCTGTCTGTGTCAATGGACGCAGCAACAGGACACGGGAGTGCACCCGCATGAGTGTCCCCAGGGAGAGCGCTTCTCCGACGGGGCACTTAAGAAGAGGAGGAGCCAGGTGTGCTGCTGAGGGACCCTAGAAAAGGAGGACCGGGGCCACTCTGTGCAAAACATGTTGCACAGAGGAGGTAAGTATAACATGTTTGTTATTTTTAAGGAAAAATAAAGGAACCTTTAGTTACACTTTCTACAGTTTCTGTAGTGCAATCAGGAAAATACCTAGACCTGCTTGTTAATCATAATAACCGTTTAGAATTCCTGATGTGTGTGTGTGTGTGTGTGTGTGTGTGTGTGTGTGTGTGTATGTGTATGTGTATATGTATATATATAATATATATATATATATATATATATATATATATATATATATATAAATACTTATATACTTTTTTTCCCATGATATCAATACACACAATGGCTGCTGCTTGCTTTAAAATTAGGGGTGGAAGTAGTTGCATCCTGCAGATAGTTCAGTACGTGAACACTGTCATGCTTCTAGTGGTTAATAAAGGTAACATGGGAATGTAGACCATACACAGAAACCAGGGAGTGAAATTAGATGGAAATGGTCAGAGCCCAGATCTTGGCAGTGAAGTAGATGTGAAACTTTATTGGGTTATATGTCAAAACAAAAACTGGGTAAAGCATATGGTTCCCTTTATTCCCCCCATCCCTAGCAGCATATACTTACCTTCTGTTTAGTCCCCTGTTCCTCTGTTTTGCTGTGGACAGTAAGGGAAAATAGCACTGTGTAACCTCAAGCCAGATTTCTATCTTACACTAGCTTACACAGGGTCTCTCCATTCCCATGTTACAATTATAGGGCTTGGTAATTGGCACTTGGGGTGAGCCACATGCTCCTCTATACCCTAAAAGTATCCAATTGCAGCTGGGAAAAGGTAAGTATTCGCCACTGATAAGAGGGACATTAAACAAACCTGCAAGCACCAGCACTGTCCCATATTTCAAAAAAGTAGCTGTATATGTATTGCTTTTACCATAACCTACCAACAAAGAACAGCCAAAAATAAATTATATTGCTCCTGTTGATTGCAGTGGTACCACTAATGTGTGTTATTTTTTTGTTTGTACCTGTAGTAGGGTCCAGAAACACTATTGCGCATTTTGGAACACATGTTGCTGACACTGATGCTTACTGACCCTAAATTAAACAAAAAATTGCTGACCTAAAATACACTGGCCCTGACTTTTGACTCTAACCTTTGTCTCTGACCATGACTTTTGACCCTAACTCTAAAATGGTGAAAGGTCTGAGGAAATGGTGAAGGTATCAGGGATAAAACATATCAAGAGAGGGATTATAGTAGAACTAAAGGCATTTTTTTTTTCATTTTTGATAGAGTAAGGGTTTTCTCTTTTCCATCTGTGCGCCATTGAGGAGATTTCCCTTTTACTTCTGCCACATAACCAAAACGGGAAATTCTCCTATGTGAGGGAATCCCTGGTTGTCACTAGAACGTGTGACCCTAATGAAAAATTTTCCCTTTACTAATTTTCTGGCAACAACTCAAAATGTGGGTATTTTTCACTTTCACTATTGGTGACAGTAAACCGAACAAATAGAGAGGGTGAATCCCTCTAATGGAGGCATACACAGCAATAAAAATCTTAAAGGTGTTCTAAATCCTCGCCAATCTATCCAAATTTTTAAAAATGGCCTTTATTTATACTTTAATGTACATATTTTGTAAACTGTGGATAACAAAAGTTTTGTGTTTTTTTTTAGAATAGCAAAATTTAATAGCCAATCAAAACTCTTTCTGTGTATGTGTCTCTTCTATCTATGTATGAGGCTTATATTGTAGTTGGTGATCACATAACATCTTGTAGTCTGGTGTTTCCCTGCCAAGGCATTGGTTCGGTTTCACACGATGGTAGATTGCACAAAAAAATAACATAATTAAACCAAAAAAAATCAGAATTAAACAATACTAAAAAGTTTGTGTTGAAAATAAAACATTACAGTCATCAATGGCAGGTTTTTGTCATGCTTTGAGTTAACTATAATTGCATCTCTATCTATAAATTTATTTACAATTTACCACACTTTTGCTTATATATTTTTTTTTTTTGCTTCTTTCGTAGTAACCATGAAGGACCGTCTTAGTGAGCTGCTTGAGTATTCAAAACTTCATAGTCAATATGTTCAAAATGGTGAAGAAGATCTTTCCCAAGAACTTGCTATGTTTGAAACAGACCATTCTTTAGAAGTCCTCTACAATGATATACAGCTCATTCGGACAGAGAACCACTTACTAAAAGTTGATGTAAAACGACTGGGCAAGCAAACCACACGCTTTCTCACTTCAATGCGTCGCCTTAGCAGTATCAAAAGAGATTCAAACAGTATTGCTAAAGACATTAAGTTACGAGGAGAAGGAATTCACAGAAAGCTTCAAAGCCTCAAAAACCTTAGTGAAGATGCTGGAAACGTACATGGGGAAAACTCTGTTATTGCACGTGTGTCTAAAGCACAGTATATTACTCTTACTCGTGCTTTCCAGAAAGCCATGGTTGAATACAATGAAGCTGAAATGGTTCAGAGAGAGAACTGCACAATCCGCATACAGCGCCAGCTGGAAATCATGGGCAAAGATGTATCTGGAAACCAGATAGAAGACATGATAGAACAAGGAAAATGGGATGTCTTCTCTGAAAATCTTCTTTCTGATGTTAAAGTTGCTCGTTCAGCCCTTAATGAAATTGAAACCCGGCACAAAGAATTGCTAAAGCTGGAGACTCGCATAAGAGAGGTCCATGACCTCTTCTTACAGATGGCCTTGTTGGTTGAGGAGCAGGCTGAGACTCTGAATGTTATTGAGTTAAATGTGGAAAATGTTAAGGATTATGTTAGTGTTGCCAAAGCTCAGATCAAACAAGCTGTGGAATATAAAAAGAAGAATCCATGCCGTCAATGTTTCTGTTGTTGCTTTCCTTGCTGTAACTAAGCTAAAATAATTCAAATGACAGTGTTAAAAGACTGGTATTTGCAAGGGATAAAAATGTTCCAATGTTTATGGACCTCATTTAAACCAACGTAATGAATGCTAGAGGCTCACCAAATATTTTTTATAGGGACCTCACTGGTCACCAAATGCGTGAAATATTGAATATAGTTGCATTTGAAGGTATGGTGTTAATAATCTTCTAAACAAACATATATGATATAGCAAAGGTGAAAAACTGCACGCTTCTAAGGTGGTAAGGGCCAAAAGGGTTTCAGCTATTTTAAAATATGGTTGAAACTAAGATATACTTCAGTATTTAGTGAAACATTAGCATAAACATGCATTAGTAACTGCACATGATTTTAAAGTATATTTTTTATGTTTTATGTAAGAAAAAGACATTAGTAAATGGCTTGGTGTTATGTCCTTTGTGATAATGCTGTATTATTAAAAGTGTAAAATGATCTCATATGTTCGAATTTGTTAAGCTGACCATACATTTTACCATCTAAATGTACAATTTTCTTCACATCTACCAAAAAAAATGGATTGTTTAGGCTTACATAGTTTTGGTAAATATACAATCTATGCACAATGTATTTTATAATTGTAGTTGTTGTAGTATGTGGTCAGCCTTAATGTTCCCAAATCTGATATAAAATATAAAAGATGGTTACACCGGGTAAATGGATACCAAATATGTGAATATTTAAAATTGTGCGCGCTCATGAAATGGCAACCAACTACGGCACCTAAAAGTCACTGTAGACGGCACTTTAAAAGCCCTTACAAGTTACCAGTTTAAACATGTACACTGGTTTTAGAATTATTGCTCTCACTCAGATGTTTGTGGTGACCTTAAAAAAAAAAAAAATATATATATATATATATATATATATATATATATATATATATACCTATGAACTACATCTCTTGTGATGGCTTTGGGAGTGGCAGGTACTCTTTATTGAGAGATCAGGGGTCCATAGACCCCTGATCCTTCCTCTGCCTTCCAAGACAGATGATCAAGATTAGATCAGTTTGACTGTCTGCTTTCCTGGCTGGTACTGAGGTTTCTTCTTCACCCCTGTGGGTAGCCGACCTGAGCCCTTGCAGCGGTCCTAGGCCTCCCTGTGGAACCGGAGAGCTTGGTAATAGCAGTGAGCATGAGGGGGCCTCTGCAGGCATGATCCTAATAAAACCATTTTTCATCCAAGATGTGTGTGTGTGTGTGTATATATACAGTTGTGCTCATAAGTTTACATACCCTGGCAGAATTTGAGTTCTTGGCCATTTTTCAGAAAATACGAATGATAATACAAAGACATTTCTTTCACTAATGGTTAGTGTTTGACTGAAGCCATTTATTATCAATCAACTGTGTTTACTCTTTTTAAATCATAATGACAACAGAAACTACTCAAATGACCCTGATCAAAAGTTTACATACCCAATGATTTTGGCCTGATAACATGCACACAAGTTGACATAAAGGGGTTTGAATGACTATTAAAGGTAACCATCCTCACCTGTGATTTGTTTGCTTGTAGTGTGTGTGCCGAAAAGGTCAGTGAGTTTCTGGACTCCTGACAGACTCTTGCATCTTTCATCCAGTGCTGCACTGATGTTTTCTACCAGAATATGTAAACTTATGAGCACAACTGTATATATACGTACACTGGATGGAAAGTGTTTTTAAAAATATTCCTTCCCTCCTCTGTCAACCTATTCTGCCTACCCTATGTAAAAAAAAAAAAAAAGATCTGTATACTTACCCTTTTTATTTATTTATTTTTATACCTCCTATATATTATGATATTTGTATACCTATCTGGTCTGATTGCATGAACCTGCCTCTCTGGTTCTCCTGTGTCATTTAGCATCCAACAATGCCTAGGAATTCTGGGAGTTGTGACATCATCCATAGGCTCCCATGGCCCAGCTGTTGAGTCTCCCTCCTCTCCCTGCCAGCTGCCACTCACTGACACATGAGAGCTGGAGCTGTGGGATCACATGAAGGGAGCGAACTAAAAAAAGTAAGTATACAGATCTTTTTTACACAGGGTAAATGGGATAGTTCGGGGATGGGGGGCATATTTAAGCATAGTTGGTGTTAGGCTGGAATTCCACTTTAACCTGACAACTGCTACAAATTTGCTGAATTCTGCAGTGGGATGCAGAAGCATTTCTTTGCTGGAGAAATCGCCTGCAAATATAAATTTGTGCTTCCTAAAGCTCAAAGTGCCAGCACAACTGAATATATAATATCAGTGGTACAATACCACAAGTATTTGTCCCACTGTTATAAATTAATCTTTTTATAACAGAATTCCAAGCAGATATAAAAATACATTATTTACTACAATTATGTGTATTTGTTTTCACACTGTACATCCAACATAAATACCTGAATCTCAATATCAGCCTTTTCTCACATTCTGCATCAGGAGCTAATCACACTCTTATGCATGCACGTGTGTACTGACTGGGAGCGACCAGAGTTACCCACATCTGCATGGTGCTGTTCATTCATTGCCCTGTCAGCAGCCTGTGGTGTCACCCTCTTGGGTTATCATGTCTGGCAGAGGTGTGAGGAAAAATTCTTTGCCAGGAAAGCTATTTTGTATCTATTTATTTCCACGGTGTATTTAGCGGTTTGCCTGCAGTTCAGGTTTAAGGCTGACCTCTAGATATGATCTTTTTACTTTCATTGGACCACTGTTAGTGTGCAATAAATATCATATCTGGAGTTGAGCTTTAATTACTGACCTAGAAGGTTACAAGTTCTATTACTCAAAGAGAAGCCAATAGCTTACCCTTACAATAATGAACCCATTTTAAAGTGGTAGTAAAATCAGCTTTTTCACTTTTACCTACAGGTAAGCCTAAAATAAAGTTTAACTTTAGGTACAGTGAAAACCTCCTAAACTTGCACCATTTAGGAGATATTCACATTTATAGCAGTCGGTGACATCTCCGGCACATGCGCTCTGATGGGGCACACACGAGTCATTTAGAGTGCTGTGCCACAATTGTGACTCCCGCACACATGCGCAGGAGTGGCGTTGTTACAGCCCAACCATTCAAACTGGCAGGGTGTGTGAACCCAGAAGGAAGGTGGGGTGAAGCTGGAAGTCTTGTCAATGGTAACAGCAGTGCATGTTAGCACAATGTGATATTAACCTACAGGGGGTACTTTTGTTTTATTTTTTTTAATACAAGAGTTTACTGCCACTTTTGCATACTGTTCCGTATGCAGAACTTTCATCACAAAAAATAGTAAATACAAATTGTGTGTAGAGGATGGGTGAAGAGGAGGGAACTTAAATCTGAGGGTTAGATCAGCTTTAAGATGTTTAAAGAAAAAGCCAGACAACGGTAGATAAAGATATCCATAGCCAGAGTCAGCCAGGCAACTAGCATTCTTAGATCAGCATTGGCAGCACTCTAATTTTTCTAAATGCAGGCTTTTTTTTTTTAACAGAAAAGGTTAAATGCAGACTTTCTTAAAGAGGAACTAAACTTTATAACATTAACATAGAACTATAGGCGAAACATTTTATTCATTTTGGATGAAGCAAAGGACCCCTGTCGGATTTTTATTTGCCATCTATGTCCCATTGCAGAGATGTTTCTTCACTTCCTGTCCCAAAGCCAAACAGGAAGTGAGAGGAAATCCTTGCAATCAAAATAACAGATTGGTGCTTGAAAGCAGATAATCCAGCAACTTGGTGTCTACATAGAATAATCTTTGGCTTTAAACATACTGTAAAAGCTTGACAAAGAAAATGTATTGGGTAACAGCCATTTCACATATGCTTTGTCAACATAGGTGATGACAAAGCACGCCCTGTATTTGTAAAATCGTATTACGTTGCTTTCCTCTTTTGTGCTTTTATAGTGTGCAAAATACTACATTACTAGAGGACTCCAGTTATGGATCTGTCTTCCTTCATCAATGAGCAATTAGCAATGATGATGTTTCACTGTGCAGTAATATCAATCAGCATTTATTTAGTGACCTCATTAGAGTAAATATTTTAATGGAATGTTCATTCATATAGACATCATAATTCCATAGCATGCATTGCCAAGCCGCAGCAAAACACTCTCGAGCATTAAAAAAAGTCATATTCAAGAGATAAATCAATAATTCTGTCCATAAAACACTGGTTTGGCCTCATCTTGAATATGCTGTTCAATTTGGTCACCAATCCTTAGGAAAGACATTGTTTAATTCAAGTTCAGTGAAGGGCAACTAAATTGTTACTAAAGTCAGATTTTATAACCCTACCCCACTTCATGACACCTCCGCATTGTAGCAAGCACTGCAAAGTAAACCAAGGAAATGAAGGGAGGGTGGCCTGTGTTCTGTACCGTACTCCAAAGTATGGAATTTACAGGTAAGTAGAAATTCCTTTTATCTTAATTGTACTGTAAAGTATTCAAACACCATGGGATGACGCCAAGCAATGAATATGAAGGGTGGGTTACAACTGAGCAAACAAACCTGTGCCAACATGCACAGAAAACAACAGGGGCAAATGACCAAAGTGCCATTGCAAGAACCTTGCAGCTAAAAGCTGCATCCACAGAAGACTGGATGTCCACCTGGTAAAACTTTTAGAAAGAAGAGAAGCCAGGTGGTAGCACCACACAGTTAGACTACTGAGGCTTGGTGCTAAAATGCTCAAGAAACTCCTACATGTATTGTTTAAGAGCATAAGCTCTTGCAATCAAGTTCCTTATTCACCATGCAATGGTGGATTTTGAAGCAGGATGACCCTTGTGAGGACATGAACAAAGAAGGAATCCATTTGTCTAGGTATGAGGATTTATGAATGGAGATCGAGGAATTGATCAGCCAATTCACAACATGTGAACCCATCATTACAAGGTAAGACAAACAAACAGTACGGGGAATATAGCTACATTAATATAATCACTTTAAGGTATTATCTAAGGGCTCTGACTAGGTCCAGCCAATTTAGAGAAAATTCCTTTGGATTTTTTGAAATAGAGCACAAGGATGGCAAAACCCCCTTGTTGAGATGAAACACTGAAACCAGCTTTGGATGATAGGATGGTCTAGGGGTAAAACCCCTCTATCTTTTAAGTCCTGAGTTTCAATGGCCATGCCATTAAAGCCAGAGGGTGTGAAGCAGGATGGAAAATAGAGCCTTGAGATTGCAGATCTGTCTTGTTGGGAAGAGGCCACGGGTCACCTGCTTGAAGTCTGTGTCACCATCTTTATTGCTCTATTTTATGTAGCAAGGGAGGCCAAATTCACACTGGAGGGAAAGCATAAATTAGCCTGAACTGAGACCAGGGGATAATGAGGGTATCTAAGGTCAGGGCTGGAGGATTTCTGATTTTGGCAACAAACAGAGATAGTTTGTTGTTTAATCTGGAAGCCATAATGTCCACATCTTGAATCCCCCATCTCTGGCATATCAGATTGAACACATCTGGATGAAGAGACCATTTCCCTTAGTCTAGGTGGTGGCGGCTGAGATCATTCGCACGCCAGTTGTCCACTCCTGTAATGTGGACTGTAGAATGTGCTCAACAGTGAGTTTCTGTCCATGAAAGAATCTGGTTTGCTTCTTTCAAGGCAGCCAGGCACCTTGTGCACCCTTGATGGTTGATATATGCCACAGTAATGATATTGCCTGACTGCATCTGGATTGGGTGTCACTTCAGAAGGGGGTTCCACTGCTGTGAGGACAACCTGAGTGTTCTCCAAGATGTTGATGAGGAGTTTGATTTCCTCACTTGGCCATGTTCTCTGAAATGTCAACCATTAGAACACTTCTCTGCAGCCTAACAGGCTTGCATCTCTTGTAAGGACTTTCCAGTGTAAAGAAGTAGGGATTTTCCCACTGATAGAACTGGTTTGGTGAGCCACCAAGTGAAGTAAGTTCTTGTTTAGCTGAATAGAACCATGGCTAGGTTGAGGGAAAGAGCCTGCTTTTTCTTTGCTGTCAAAATGTTTTGATGGAGTTAGAGTTCTTGAATGAAATTGGGCAAATCGAACTGCCTTGAAGGAGGTGATCATTAGATCTTGAACTCTCATGGCAAATCTCAGTATGAGATTTCTCTTGGATCTCAGTGTTAAAACTGGGTCCTGCTCTGGTGCAAGGGACACATTGTCACCCTAGAAGTATTGTGTGGGCCTTCATCAGAGCCAATATTCAGCTGCAATTCTGAATTGGCTCCCTTTCGCCTGGTTATTGCCATAGTTACAAGTAAGGGTATTGCCCTTTGGGATACTGAGTACTCAGTGGAGTAGAGCAGTGTTTATCAGCTTTTTTTTAGTCAAGGTACCCTTTAAAATTCCACACAATCTCGAGACACCCCATTCTAAAACTGAACTAATCGTTTTGCATAATGTAGCAACATCCACATGCGTAGGACACAATACATTTGAGGTGATTTATTCTTCCAAATCAAAAACACCTTTGCCCACTGGTACTGACTAGTCCAGTGTTTCTCTTCTACCTCAGTTTCTCTCTGTCGCTCAGCTAATGTGATCCTGGTGCTGAAGGAAAGTGGCAGGTGCCCGACATCCTCCTTATTAACCAATGACCTCATTGGTTGTTAGGACACTGGCGGCTAGAAGGATGTAATGGTGAACAATGAAAACCTGCGGCTTTGTGTAACTAATAGGCAGGTTTGATCCACCTACTGACTTGTATACAGTTTTTGGACAATTTCTAGTTATTTTGTCAAGGCACCCCTGAAGGCACCTGAAAGCACCCTGGTTGAAAAAGGCTGAAGTAGAGTGTGTCCAATTTGTGTCTGAAAGGAATACACGGTAGCCCAGCCGTAGACCATCCTGAGACAAATCCTCAAGGTGAAAACGTGATAGGAAGTGCCTGAGTACCTTTATAAGGGCTCTTGGCAGAAGTGACGTTAAAGTTTGTGACCATAGGTGTGAGTGGCATTATGAATATGCTGCCTGTATCCTGTTCTGTACAATTAAGATAAATTGTTTACTCTAAGGTCCCAGAGTTAGACATACAACTGCAATTTGAGGTTTGAAGAAAGGAAAATTAACCTTACATTTCGCAGAGTTCTTTACTATTGGAGCAGTAAAAATGTGGAATACCACCACCCCACCCCAGGAAGTGATAATAACTGGGAGTGTAGGCTTCAAAAACTTTTTGGATGTCTTCCTTAGAAAGCAGAATCTACAGGGCTATGTGAATTGTTAAAGAATAAAAATCACATGCGTGTGATTGATAGGTTGAACTGGATGGACCTGTGTCTTTTTTTTAACCTTATAATCTACAATGCTAAAGAAACACTTTGAAAACACATCAGATTGCAATGAATGGCAAAAAATATCATGCTGGATATCTATACTGATATGGACTGGGTAATGTGTTAGGAATGAAAGGATGCCACATCATTTAATGGAAATGAAAATTATCACTCTACAGAGGGCTGAATTCAAAGACACCCCAAAAATGAAAGTGAAAAAAATGATGCAGCAGCCTAGTCCATTTTGCTGAAATTTTATTGTAGAAACTTAAAATGGTACCCAGTAGTTTGCATGGCCCCCACGTGCTTGTATGCATGCCTGACAATGTTTGGGCATGCTCCAACGAGACGACAGATGGTGTCCAGGGGTATTTTTGCCCAGATCTGAACCAGAGCATCACTCAGCTCATGAACAGACTGGGGTGCAACCTGGCGACGATGGATGGACCAAAACATAATGTCCCAGAGGTGTTCTATTGGATTTAGGTAAAGCGACCATGGGAGCCGTTCAATGGTATCAATTCCTTCATCCTCCAGGAACTGGCTCACCACATGAGGCCGGGCATTGTCATGAACCAAGATGAATCCAGGACCCACTGCACCAGCGTAGGGTCTGACAATGGGTCCAAGTATTTCATCCCGATACTTAATGGCAGTCAGGGTGCCATTGTCTCGCCTGTAGAGGTCTGTGCATCCCTCCATGGATATGCCTCCCCAGACCATCACTGACCCACCACCAAACCGCTCATGCATAACTTTCTCTGCGACTTCTCCAGTCCCTTTCACATCTTTCACATGTGCTCAGGGTGAACCTGCTCTCATTTGTGAAAAGCACAGGGTGCCAGTAGTGGACCTGCCAATTCTGGTGTTCAATGGCAAATGCCAATTGAGCTCCACAGTTAAGGACTTTCTAAGGCCCTGTCCAGCTCTCCTAGAGTAACTGTCTGTCTCTTGGAATCTCCTCTATGCTCTTGAGACCATGCTGGGAGACACAGCAAACCTGCTGGCAATGGCACATATTGATGCGCCATCCTGGAGGGGTTGGACTGCCTGTGTAATCTCTGTAGGGTTCAGGCATCGCCTCATGCTACCAGTAGTAACACTGACCCTAGCCAAATGCAAACCTAGTGAAAAACTGTCAGAAAAATGAGTAGAGAGAAAACATGCCAGTGGCCTCCACCTATGAAACCATTCCTGTTTTGGAGGTCATCTCATTGTTGCCCATCTAGTGCACCTGTTGTTAATTTCATTAACACCAAAGCAGCTGAAACTGATTAACAACCCCCTCTGCTACTTAACTGACCAGATCAATATCCCAAGAGTTTAATTGACTTGATGCTATACTCTGATTAAAAACTGTTCCTTTAATTTTTTTGAGCAGTGTATATAATATTTGTGCAATATACAGGTATGCCCCATTTTTTATCAAGCCCAAATACATTCTGTATAGTGTTTATTGTGTAAGGCGACACACAATTTTAGATACACCTGATATTACTATGCACATCTGTCTGATAACTGGGACTTCAACAATAGTCATTTACTAATTGTACGCTTCTTCATTGACTGGAAAAATCTGCATGCGTATTTAAGTGCTCTAAAAGGTTTGTGTTTGCAATTTATCAAATTTGTAAAAATCAGTTTGCTTATGACTAGTTAGTACTGTATAGTAAAATGTATTTTTTCCCCTATGTTTTATCATCATGTCATGTTTTTCATTTTTTACAAATCATAAATTCTTAACAAACTAAATCGACATCATGGCCCTTTAGTGTTGTTTAAAAGACAATTGGAAATGTTGTCACCTAACCGCTGTACCTGGCAAAATAATTGGTTAGACTTTATAGTAGATAGTTTGCACGTTTTTACCACATTTTTATCAATAACCTGTATTATTATACACTTCACTGAATTCTCATTTTAAAAGACCTTCCAGCACATATTATTATTACTATAGAGGATTTATATAGCGCCAACAGTTTACGCAGCGCTTTACAATGTAGAGGGGGCACAGTGCAGTCACAATACAGTTCAATACAGAAGGAATAGGAGGGCCCTCATGGAGCTTACACATACTGTATATGGACTATTCTTCTTACCTCCTGTGGGTAGAAACCGCACATACAATATGAATGAAAAAGGGGAAGGGGGAGGGGGAATAGGTGGGACTTTAAATTGCCGTCTACCTCCATCCCTGTTGTATATGTTATTAAAAAGAGGCGGGACTTTAAATGAAGTGCATGATGGGTAAAGGCACATGAAGTATTGATTATATATAGACTCTATATTATAATCAAGTGAGCTAAACATTAGCTTCGCATAAATTGAGAATCATGTATAAATTCAAAAAGCAAGGGTACCTGCAAGTTATACAACATAGGACGAGCCTGATGAATAAGGAAGATATAATGATTTGAATGCCATAATTTATTACATCATACATAGATATATATTCATAATGCTCAATAATAAAAATATAGAATATATACAACACGATCAAAAGAGGTCATAACATGTCGGAAATTCATAAAAAATGAATGCAGTGATTCAAGGTACAAAGGCAGACTTCACAATAGGTTGATAAATGAATGGATACATGATTGGTTCAAGAACACGACATCTATAAGCTCGATGCGTTTCGTGACTTTGTTGTCACTCGTCAGGAGCAAGTGTGTATCAAAAAATGGTATCTCTGCAAAAACATATATAAATTCATGGTTAATTGAGTCTAAACATATGTTGCTTGACTAAAAAGGGAAATAGCCTGAGTAGTACTTACAGGGAATCTGAATAGGTGATCTAATATCATGGGGCGCAAGCACCCCCTCCAAAACGGGGAACGCCATCCTCAGGGAGGCAACCCAAATGAAGAAAAAAAAAAAAGGAGAGAGGAGAAACGAAGCATGATGTGAAAAGTGTATGATGGCTAAGACTAGTCTTAGCCATCATACACTTTTCACATCATGCTTCGTTTCTCCTCTCTCTTTTTTTTTTTTTTTTTTTTCATTTTGGTTACTGGTCTTAACCATTCGTACATCTATTTTATATTTTTTATACCTTGCCTCCTTTTTATCCAATTTATATATGATTTCGAAACTATGCGAAGCTATTGTGTAGCTCATTTGATTATAATATAGAGTCTATATATAATCAACATTTTATGCGCTCTGACCCCTTGAGCGCTTTATTTAAAGTCTCGCCCTTTAGTTCTATATGTTAAAGAGGGATGTAGTTAGATGACAAGGTTCTGTCTCATTCAAAGTCCCTTTCTCTTCCTTTTTTCACTTATATACTTCTTTTTCACTTATTATTCTTTTGAGTCTCAATTCCATGTCTAGAATTGACACTACAGCACCCAGTAGTTTTTATGTAGTTTTTCATTCACATTTGGTGATGATTTTTATCACTCATTCACATCCTTTAGCCATTGTGTTGAGCCATCTGGGACGTGTCCGTTTTGGGTTGCCGTGGACTGCGCCATCCCAGCTCCCTGAGGATGGCGTTCCCCGTTTTGGAGGGGGTGCTTGCGCCCCATGATATTAGATCACCTATTCAGATTCCCTGTAAGTACTACTCAGGCTATTTCCCTTGTCAGTCAAGCAACATATGTTTAGACTCAATTAACCATGAATTTATATATGCTTTTGCAGAGATACCATTTTTTGATACACGCTTGCTCCTGGCGAGTGACAACAAAGTCACGAAAAGCGTCGAGCTTATAGATGTCGTGTTCTTGAACCAATCATGTATCCATTCATTTATCAACCTATTGTGAAGTCTGCCTTTGTACCTTGAATCACTGCATTCATTTTTTATGAATTTCCGACATGTTATGACCTCTTTTGATCGTGTTGTATATATTCTATATTTTTATTATTGAGCATTATAAATATATATCTATGTATGGTGTAATAAATTATGGCATTCAAATCATTATATCTTCCTTATTCATCAGGCTCGTCCTATGTTGTATAACTTGCAGGTACCCTTGCTTTTTGAATTTATACATGATTCTCAATTTATGTGAAGCTAATGTTTAGCTCACTTGATTATAATATAGAGTCTATATATAATCAATACTTCATGTGCCTTTACCCATCATGCACTTCATTTAAAGTCCCGCCTCTTTTTAATAGCACATACAATATATTTTCTCCACGTATATAAAGTGGTAGAGTATTGTTCTGTATCTGCCACAAAAAGGGAGGGGGTTGACATCCCCCCAAAACTTTTTCACATTAATCAAAATGTATCTGAAATTCCATGTGCACAGCTCTGCAATTAAGACCTGCACTGAAATTGACATTTTAGTCATATGTGTGTTAAATCACACATTTAACACATTTGTCAAATCCATTATCTTCATTTGTGAGCTCCTTATGTGTTTTTTGTCTTGTTTTTGTTCTTTTTTTTTTTTTTTTTTTTTAAATGTCTTTTTATTTCTAATCTGATAACTATGATATTCTGTGCTTTCATAAGGCCACACTTGTTATGAACCATGCAGTCTGAAAATCTGTATCTAAAGCCAAACATTTTTTAAATAAATTTGGAAAGAATGGTGAAGGGTAGGAACCCTTCTCAATTATTTATATATTTTATGTCCATTTGTGTCTCCGCTTGGGAATTCATCCTATTTGTTCTGGTGATCATTATCACCAGGACAGAGTGATGGGAAACCCAAAAGTATAGTTGGTTTCAAAACGAGGTGAGGGAAAATCCTCCCAATAGAAACACTTGCTCTGGTGACAACTGTCTAATAGGGTTTGCAAACTCACGATGGAGAAATTTTCTTTCACACGCACAGCATAAAAAAACTGGCAGAGGTTTTAACCTTTCCCTACTTTATCTAAAACTTACAAAAACAGTTTTGACTTTAGATATGTTTTATCTGGAGAACAAGTTGATGACTTACTGATAGAAAAGGTTTGTATATATGGACTTTACTAAGGGTTGCTTGGCAAGTGTTCTCTGTATCTGTATCCATATTTGCTGGGCATAGCCACATTGTTCTCTGCCAAAAATATGCAAAATCCAGTCCCCACTGGTCTTTAAGACCTCCATTCACATGGGCACATTAGTGCACAACATAAAGTCTGTCTTTTTTGAAAGCCAGGGAAGCCTATGTGTTACATACAGCTGCTTTAACAACACACATCAAGTGGTGCCTGCTCTTACATTGTAATTTTACGTTTAAAAAAAAACAGTTTATGAGTTCACTTTAAAAGCTCTTGAAAATTAAAAACACACAAGCCTCAAAGACATTTTAACATTCACATATGTATAAAAAGGATCATGAAAACCTATAAAAATGACAGCACGTGTTCATATAAAATACAACACTCTGATCTCTTTGGACAGTCATTTGGCTTCTTATTTCAAAATATATTCAAGTCATGTGTGTCTTCAGCCCAAAACATTACACTTGTTAGTTCAGGCCTGTAAATATGGCATTGGATGCATAACTGCATGAAGCACTCTGCATTGCTCTGCAGAGGCGGCTCTTTAATTAGGCAAATTAGTCGGTTGGCTAAGGCCTCACACTCACAGGGGCCTCACGGTCATCTAATTTGCCTAATTGAAGAGTTGCCTCTTGGTATTCAGGACTGTGGCTGACAACAATGCCACTGCAGCGCTGCACTCCGGCTTGCTGAGGGTTAATGCTGCCTGTGAGCCCCATGGCCAGGCAGTGGAGAGAGAAGACCGAGCCGTGGCTGTGTGTCTTGGGGGGAAGGCAGGGCCAGTGCTGTGTTGTCCGGGGGAGGAGGGGACTCCTTTCAGCAGCCGGTGCAAAATAATAATACAATTGAATATTCTCACCGTACAGGAGCCGCCCCGACCCGTCACCCCACCCCACTGGAGTGCTCCGGGGATTGGTCCCTGCACACCTGGAGTAAGCATCCCGGTGCCTGGCAAGCAGTGGCGAGGAGGGAACGAGGAGGATCACGAGGAGGAGGCACCATCAGGGCTGGATGGAGCTGATGGAAGGGGAGGTAGGAGAGAAGAGGTGTCTGGGCCACCCCTCTCCAGGGCTGTCAATCAGGGTGGAAGGATCAGGGGCTCCAGCTGCAGGGAGAGATAAGCTACTATGCCACAGCCCCCTTCTGAAGCCAGCTACCACCATCAGAGAGAGCCAGACCTCCCCCATCCCTGCTCCTCCAGCATTGAGGAAGGTCCCACCCCAGTCCAGTGCTGATCCTCAGCCATGGTGGGCCAGGCACTCTGCATTCTGTGCTGGCACTGCCTGCTGATTGGCTTTTCTGCTGCTGTCTCATGCCAGGAGCTCTTCCCCTATGGGGAGTTTCGGGGGGACCTACTGCTGTCCAACGGGAATGACGAGACCTCCGAGGTGGTGAAACCCGAAAGCCCCTTCTCTTCTGGAGGTCAAGTTCAATGAAAATGCAGTGACGTTTTTGAGCTGTAAAAAAAAAACCAAGAGCTGAGGGGTTTTTTGGACTGTTTTCAGCTGTAAAAATGTTCAAACACTTAAAAACGTCCAAAAACACTCAAAAACGCTTAAAAATGTCAATCCCCAACGTTTTTGGCCGGTTTAAACCAATGAAGAAAAAAAAAATGCTGGTCCTTTAACCACTTCCCGACCACCTTATGCAAAATGACGGCCGGGAAGTGGTTGAGTTATCCTGACTGGACGTCATATGACGTCCTCAGGATAACAAGCCGCCGCGCGCCCGGGGGGCGCGCATCGCGGCGATCGGTGGTGTGGGAGGTCAGTCTGACCCCCCGCAACGCTGATCTCGGTAAAGTGCTTCGATCCGAAGCACTTTACCATGTGACCAGCCGTGACCAATCACGGCTGGTCACAGTGTAATACAGGAAAGCCGTTTATCGGCTTTCCTGTACTCAGGACTGCAGACCTGATGAGGGGAGAGCCGATCGGCTGCATCCCTGACAGGGAGGGTTTGTGCTGATGATTTATCAGCACAGCCCTCCTTCGGATCGCCACCCTAGACCACCAGGGAGCCTGCCCAGGGACAACCATGAATGTGCCCACCCAGGACCACCAGGGAGCCGACCAGGGACCACCAGGGAGCCGATCTGGACCACCAGGGAGACCCCCCTAGACCACCAGGTAAGTGACATACTGCTCAGTGCCACCTTCACTCAGTGCCACCTTCAGATGCCACCCTAGACCACCAGGGAATGAGCCCCTATCCATGTATATGCCCACCAGTGCCCCTATCAGTGCCCACCAGTGCCCCTATCAATGTATACCAGTGCCACACATCAGTGCCCACCATTGCCACATATCAGTGCCCACCTATCAGTGCCCATCAGTGCCACCTATCAGTGCCCAGTGCCACCTATGAGTGCCAATCAGTGCTGTCTATTAGTGCCCATCAGTGCCGCTTAGCAGTGTCTGTCAGTGCTGCATATCAGTGCCCATCAGTGCTGTATATCAGTGCCACCTCTCAGTACCCGTCAGTGCTTCTTATCAGTGCCGCCTAACAGTGCTCATCATCGCTGCATATAAGTGCCTCATCATCAGTGCCACCTCATCAGTGCCGCCTCATCAGTGCCAATCAGTACTGCCACATCAGTGCCCGTCAGTGTAGCCTCATCAGTGCCCACCAGTGATGGAGAAAATTTACTTATTTACAAAGTTTTGTGACAAAAATAGAGAATTCTTTTTTTTTTTCAAAATTTTCGGTCTTTTTTTTTTGTAGCGCAAAAAATAAAAACCGCAGGGGTGATCAAATACCACCAAAAGAAAGCTCTATTTGTGGGAACAAAATGATAAAAACTTTGTTTGGGTACAGCGTCGCACGCCCGCGCAATTGTCATTCAAAGCGCAACAGCACTGAAAACTGAAAAATGGTCTGGTAGTAAAGTGTTCTAAGTGCCTTGTATTGAAGTGGTTAAAAACGGGAAAAAACTGTGGTAATATAACGCTGGTAAAAGCTGAAAACATCCTCGATAAGCTACTGACTTTGTTGGCTGTTTTTTTAAAGTCCTGTGTGCATGAAGCCTAAGTGTTAGTCTCACACTGGGGGGGGGGGGTTCTCCTAACCTCACATTAGTGTTTACCAGATAAACAAGCCACAATGAACCCCCTCAAGGCTAATTAGCATCAATACATACTTTTTGTGCTATCCCTTTGAAGTATGACCACCCAATCTACATTCCACAACCCCCTGCAAGTAACTGTGGGCCTTTGATATGTAATGCAGCTTGGCTGCCTGCCGCATTACATATAGAACTTAAACCATGGCCTACAGTAAATACCTATGTACATATTAAAAAAAACTGTATGTATATGAAAAATTACACAACATCCGCCACCCAGATAGAGAGAACTGACACCAGCACTTAGATAGAGAGCACTGACACCAGCACTGAGATAGAGAGCACTGACACCAGCACTGAGATAGAGAGCACTGACACCAGCACTGAGATAGAGTGCACTGACACCAACACCGAGATAGAGAGCACTGACACCAAGACCAAGATAGAGAGCACTGACACCAGGACCAAGATAGAGAGCACTGACACCAGGACTGAGATAGAAAGCACGGACACCAGCACCGAGATAGAGAGCACTGACACAAGCACTGAAATAGAGAGCACTGACACCAACACAGAGGGAGAGAGCACTGACACCAACACTAAGATAGAGAGCATTGACACCATAATTGAGGTAGAGAGCACTGACACCATCACCGAGATAAAGACACTGACACCATCACCGAGATAGAGAGCAATGACAACAGCATAGCGATAGAAAGCACAGACACCAGCACTGAGATAGAGAGCACTAACACCAACACGGAGATAGAGAGCCCTGACACCAGCACTGAGATAGGGAGCACTGACACCAGCACTGAAATAGGGAGCACTGACACCAGCACTGAGATAGAGAGCACTGACACCAGCACTGAGATAGGGAGCACTGACACCAGCACTGAGATAGGGAGCACTGACACCAGCACTTTAAAGCTCTTAATATATGCAATTTACACAGTTCATTTTTTATCATTTGAATTATTTTTCCCATTAGGAGTGCGAGTGGGGCCTCATGTCTAGGTTTTGCCTAAGGCTTTACAAAGCCTAGAGCCACCTCTGTTGCTCTGTACTTGTAAAGTTCTCCTGCTGGTGGTGAGGGTGCTGCAGGATATTTTGGGGTCATTAGAGGCATACAACACAAAATTCTAGTTTAAACCTCCATATAGCATATGAATATATTTCCCAAATGTACAAAGTCTGTGTTTGGCTAATACATTCACACACTATATGCAGGTGTACTGGCGTATAGCCACATACAGTTACGCACAGCCATTTATGTCCATGGGAGGAGTATGCTGTTTCCCCAAGCCACTCTCTCATTTCGTTTTCCTGTGTTGCTTAGGGACTAACATGCTTGGGGAACATCTTCTTGCAAAGTGAAACTTCCCTTGCAAATTGAACAGCCTATTAGTAAATCAACCTCAAAGACATAACAGGAAATTAGAGGATTGCCATGATAGAAAATTTTCACCAAAACAGGTCTTCCAGCTAGAGGATTTTCCCTCAACCCCTGTTCTGGTGACAACTCTAAAAGTTTGGGTTTCCTCTCACTGACAATGCTCATGTGAACAAATAGATAGTGGAATCTCCTCAGCAGAGACACAGATGGCAATGAAAACCTGACAGGAGGACCAACGTTTCCCCATTCTATCCAAAACTAATAAAAAGTTTGTCTTTAACCTTCCTAGCAGTAATCCCAAGTGTGGCTATTGGTTAATTTTCAGTACCATAAGCGGTAACCCCGAGCCACACTTGGGATTACACTGTTAAATTCCTCTGCATGTACTTACATGATCCCTGCGATCCCGCAATGTCCTCCGGTGGTGTCTTCTGGCCAGATCCTCCAATAAAAGGTAAATGTACAGAGAAGTGTGTATTGTGAACCAGAAATATCCAATAAGTTGAAGCTTCTTAGTTAAAGTGATATTAAAGTCTTGTTTTTTTTTTTTGAGTAACAAACATGTTATACTTACCAGCTCTGTGCAGTGGTTTTTCACAGAGCAGCCCAGATCCTCCTCTTCTCGGGTCCTATGCCCGTGCTCCTGTCCCTCCTGCCGAGTGCCCCCACAGCAAACAGCTTGCTGTGGGGGCACCCAAGCAGGTGCTCTCCTGACCCTTGGCTCTGTGTGTCCATTCACACACGGAGCCATGGCTCGGCTCCGCTCCTCCATCTCTTGATTGGCTCACTGGCTGTGATTGACAGCAGCAGGAGCCAATGGCTTCTGCTGCTGCCAAAAGCCAATCAGGAGTGTGAGTCCCCAGAGAGGTAAGGCTCTTGTGGACATTGCTGGATGGAGAGGGGGCTCAGGTAAGCATTAGGGGGGCTGCTGCACACAAAAGGTCTTTTACCTTCATGCATAGGTATGAAGGTAAAAAACCTTGTGCCTTTACAACCACTTTAATATACACAGTATAGAAGGGACGTAGTAAAGGGTAATGTGCAATGTTTGGGGGTTGCACATTCAAGCTCTATTTACACATACTATACATGGGCATTAGTGTGTGCTGCAATAAGGCAGCCTATTCACTTTGGAAGGGCCATTAAGCTAGAATCAGATATTTCCGACGTGTTACTGCATATGCAGTAAAGTGCATTGCGGTAGGGCAGCTCATTAGTATATATAGGTTATGTTGTCAGTTAGACAATCCTGACTCCTGCATCCTACACAATGTTGTACATTATACAGTCTTGGCCAATGCATACTATGCCTTATGTTGTACTTTACATACTCATGACAGCTATGTTGTGCATTACATACTTTTTACCAAGGTGTTCATTGTATTTAAACAATTGCTTATTGCCAAGTAGTTTTGTTTTAAGAAGTTCTTCTGTAAGGTAGACAAAAACTCTCTCAATATTCTGTGTGCAGAAAAGCATGTGTGATAGATTTAGCCCCTAGTAGCTTCCAATCTGTCATGCAACCGGGCCTTTAACTTCCAAGTGGCCGTCAGATGCCTAACCTGACTTTAGCCTGTGCTGGTTATTAAGCCTCAAGCTAAAACTCTTTTTGGCAGATCCTTTGAGAACGTGCTTTTGCATGAAAAGTGTCGGGAAGGGCCTGCGCACTGACGCCTATATCGCCGAGCCCAATGAACAGGGGTGGCGACTATTATTCCTGTAGGTTTTGCTTTTTTTATTGTTATTATGCTGCAGCTTGTATTTTAATACTTTTAAATAAATACTACACCATGTAAGCGCTTTCTGGGCTCCTTAGTGTGATCTTTTTAAGCGCTGGTCCCCTATGATGATATACCTGCATATCCTTCATCTCGGATGGCATCCTTCTGAATGTCAGGAGACGGATATTAGGTTCATATTTGTGCTGGTTCCTCATGGTGTCCCTCTGGTTTATCCTCTGCCTTGGATGACATCCGGCTGAATGTCAACAGACAGATATTAGGACCATACATCAGGAGACTGATATAAGGCTTCCTAAGATCTCATATCTGGTGAGTGCATACGATGGTGGAGGGTGGTTGTCACTATGGAACACTGTGAAATTTAACCACTTGACCACTGGGCACTTAAACCCCCTTAATAACCAGACCAATTTTCAGCTTTCAGTGCTCTTACATTTTGAATGACAATTACTCAGTCATGCTACACTGAACCCAAATGAAATTTTTGTTCTTTTTTCATACAAATAGAGCTTTCTTTTGGTGGGATTTAATTACCACTAGGGTTTTTATTTTTTGCGCTATAAATGAAAAAAGACAAAATTGTGTTTTAAAAAATGCATTTTTATTTGTTTCTGTTATAGAATTTTGCAAATTAGTATTTTTTTCATAAATTTTGACCAACATTATACTGCTACATATCTTTGGTAAAAATAACCCAACTTAGTGTACATTATTTGGTCTGTGTGAAATTTATAGAGTCTACAAGCTATGGTGCCAGTCATTGAAAATTGATCACACCTGATATACTGACGGCCTATCTCATTTCTTGAGACCCTAACAAGTCAGGAAAGTACAAATATCCCCCATATTACCCCTCTTTGGAAAGTAGACATTCCAAGGCATTTAGTAAGAGGCATAGTGAATTTTTTGAAGTTGTCATTTTTTCCCACAGTTCTTTGCAAAATGAAATTTTTTTTTTTTTTCACAAAATTGTCATATTAACAGGTTATTTCTCACATACAGCATAAGCATACCACAAATTACACCCTAAAATACATTCTGCTACTCCTTCTGAGTATGGCAATACCACATGTGTGAGACTTTTACACAGCCTGGCCACATACAGAGACGCACCATCAGACATAAAATCAGGTATAAAATAAACATTTAATTTCTTGACTGCCTCTTGCACTTTTGAAGGTCCTGGAGCACCAGGACAATGGAAACACCCAAAAAAATGACCCCATTTTGGAAAGTGAACACTCCAACATATATTCCAGGAGGCATAATGAGTGTTTTCAACATGTCATTTTTTTCCACAAGTTTTTGGAATATGCCGAAAGAAAATTAAAATACATTTATTTTTACACAAAGTTGTTTGTTTATTTATACAATATTTCTAACACATAACATGTACATAGCAAAAATCACACCCCAAAATACATTCTGCTACTCCTCCTGAGTATAGTGATACCAAATGTGTGAGACTTTTAAACATCCTGGCCACATACAGAGGCCCGACATGCAAGGAGCATCATCAGGTGTTCTACGGGCATACATTTCAAATCTGATTTGACTACCTATTACATTATTGTGAGGCACTGTAGTGGCACTGATGGGCACTGTAGTGACATGGATGTGGCACGGATGAGAACTGATGTGGCATGTATGAGCATGAATGAGGCATAAATAAGCCATGGATGGGGATGGATGAGCATAAATGAGTCATGGATGGGGATGGATGAGCCGTGGATGAGCATGAATGAGCCGTGAATCGGGATGGATGAGCATGGATGGGGATGGCTGAACCAAGAATGTGGATAGATGAGCCGTGGATGGGGATGGATGAGCATGGATGCGGATGGATTAGCATGAATGGGGATGGCTAAGGATGGATGGGATGGCTGAGCATGGATGGGGGTGGCTGAATATGGATGGGGATGGCTGAGTAAGGATGGGGATGGCTGAGCATGGATAAGAATGGCTGAGTGTGGATGGAGGTGGCTGAGCATGGATGGCTGGGTATGGATTGCAGAGCATGGGTGGCTGAGCATGGATTGCTGAGTATGGATTGCTGAGTATGGATTACTGAGCAAGGATGGCTGAACATGGGTGGGATGGGATGGCTGAGCATGGATGGCTGAGCATGGATGGCTGAGTATGGATTGCTGAGTATGGATTGCTGAGCATGGATGACTGAGCATGGATGACTGAGCATGGATGGCGGAGGATGGATGGCTTAACATAGATGGTGGAGGATGGATGGCGGAGGATGGGTGGCTGAGCATGGATGGATGGGAAATATCTGAGCTAAACTAAAATAAAAAAATGACTATAGGCAGCAGCTAGCTACTAAGGTATATAGATAAAATACCCCATTGTAAAGTATATTAAAGCAAGTAGCAGTGCATATCAAATAAATTACAATACCAAGGCTCAGTCGGTTAGATAGTAAAAAATCCAAATATGAAGGAGGCACACAAAAAATCATATAATCAATAATAGACCTCAATGCAAATGTTAAAATGTCATGTATAAAGGAAAATATCTCATGAAGGAAAGCTGACACCCAGTGTAGGAAGGCTGAACAGTACATAAAAAAATTATGCAATGAGTGAGAATCCACCACCGATGATTGAAAAGCCGCTTACCAGAACAGTGTGGCTTCCAAGTTAATGGAATAGCCAAAGCATGCCTGTAGGGACGTAATTACTCCCTAGTAAGCCCAGGGGTATCTCTCAAACTTCACTAGCTCAAAGTAGAAATCCTCCAGCAATCCTCAAGGACAACAATAGCAGAAACACATGCCCATAGCGTAATCCAGTTACCATTTTATTGTGCACAGACAGTAAACATAGTTAGTGACACTCACATTTAAGCTGTTAGAAATGCAGCATGTATAGGGTAAAAAACAACATATGCAAAGACGGCCGTCGGTGCGCGTTTCGCACGTCTGGATGTCCACCCGACCGGTTTCGTCATACCATTGACATCGTCTATGGATGGATGAGTGCAGGCTGGCACAGAGAAGCGCTGTGGACACTACATATCCAGCCCACAGCACTGCTGCATCCAATCTCTCCCCTCTCCTCTCACACTATACCGCTCGGTACGGAGAGAGGAGAGATAAGCCGGGCATGCACCAGCTTGTTTACATTTGATCACTCCTTCATTTGACGGAGCGATTACGTGGTAAAGGGTCGCTGCCATCAGTGATCCGTGATGCACTGGACCTCGGCGGTCACGGATACTCCCGGGTGCACGCCCCAGGGGGTGCGCGGGGAGCGTGACTCTGGGAGGATGTCATTTGGTTAAGACGCTTTCCATTTCACTTTCTGGTGAGTGGTTTGGCACACTGCATTGCTCTCGAGGAAGCTTGGAGACACAACACAGACAATTTTGGTTGTCAGTCATATTTGGAACTTTATAACATTGGACTATATATACACTTTTTCACTTTTTGTTTTGTTGTTTTAGCTCTGCACTTGTTTGTTTTATATTGACTAACTTTAGGTTGTATATTCACCTTTAAGTGCCAGCTGCTTATATTTGACTAGCGCTCGCTTGTTTAGTGTCACTTTGTCTTTAAAACTAGCTAAATAATCCCAGACCAGAAGTTGGAGTTAACTAAAACAACATGGGCTGCATATCTCTATCAGAGCCCTCCCCGCACATTTGGGTCTCCATTGGAGCTTTCCCTGCACATTTGAGTCCCCATCACTTGTCAGTCTCCTCACACGTCTGTGTCATATCAGAGCCCCACACACATTTGTGTCTCCATCAGAGTCTCTTCACACAATCGTATCCCCATCAGAGTCTCCTGCACACTTGTATCCCCATCACCCATCAGGGCCTCTCCACAAATTGGTGTCCCCACCAGAGCACTCCCCACACATCTGTGCCTTTATTAGAGCCCTCCCCGCACATTTGTCTTCCTATCAGAGCCCCCAACACATTTGTGTCCCCATCAGAGTTTACCCGCACATTTGTGTCCCCATCACCCTTTAGGGTCTCCCTGCAAATTGGTGTCCCCTTTAGATTCCCCCCGCACATTTGTGTCCCCATCAAAGCACCCCCCATGGACATTTTGTCCCCCTCAGAGCCCTCCCATGTACATTTACTGTATGTCCCCCTCAGAGTCCTCCACACACATTTATGTCTCCCTCAGCACCCCCCTCCGCCCCTCTTATTTGTGTCCCCATCAGGAAAACAACGTTATCCTGGCACTTTTGCATCCCCATCAGTCTCTCCCACATTTGTAATCAAATCACATTTCCTCCATACAGCAGTGTACTGCTGTACAGTGTGCCCCTGACTGGATTTAGTGCAGATCTGCTGCACCTCCTGGTTCCTGCTCAGGTGTTACACAGGCGCGCTGTGTAAAAGATACTGATCTTAACAGAGGCGCATTGGGTCTGCACTGAAGTACTTTATTCATTGTTAGGATACCTGCGGTCCTAGCCAACCAATCACAGAATGTGACGCTGAGAAGGGTGGGCTTTTTCAGGTTGCAGGTCCTGTACTGCACACTGCCGGAATGGGGGTGAGGGGTGCATATGCAACATAGGTCCCACAACCTAAGATTGAGCAGAGATTGTCCCTGCAGTGAGTCTGAGGACTCAATATGCAGGCCAGGAAAAATGTCTTGGTGGACTGGCTGTGACTCACGGCCGGTACTTTGGAGACCCCCTGATCTAAAGCTTGGTTTCTCAACCAACCATGGTTTCTAGGGGTTCTTTTGAGCAAGGAAGATTTTCTAACTTCCAGTAACTGATGTTATCAAGTATTTTTTTTAGCTATGTTGTAAGAAGGGCAGTTTTCCTACTGGTCAACAATGGAAGAGTGTCCTTCTCCAACTGACCATTAATAAAAGGGGTCCTTCTCCAATTGGCCACCAATGTATGGGACTATTACACAGACTACCAATATAAGAAGGCACTTTTCCACTGACCACCAATGTTAGGGACACGATCATTTTCACCACTGGTGTTTTTTTATAGCCATTATTATTTGTTTCATTTCATGTTACCGAAACAAAAAAACAATCTGCTCTGGGTGTCAAATATGCTAGATACACTACATTCTTTATTTTTAAATATATTATTGTATTTACAGCTTACTGACTGTGCAAATGTGTCACGGGCCAAAGATGTATACATTCAGCAGGGGTTCCCCAAGAAATGGAAATCATTTCATGGGTTCCTTTCTATTAAAACGGTTGAGAAAGGCTGCTCTGAAACAACATCCTGTTATACAGTTAGGGTATAAGAATTATTCTTTAAAGCCCAGCACTGGCCAATTTATTTGTATGGTTATTTTGGATAATAAGAAAGATTCAGAGCTGGGCTTTTAGAGCTATATGATGGATATACAACATGTTATTTTAAAGATGTCATAATGCTTAAGGCAAACATTTTATAAGTGCACTTTGTAATCTGACATATCTAAAGCCACCCATTTTTATAGTCACTAATACACAAATATGTGTCACCCTAGCACTTTATTCTTCCATCAGTAGCATTATGTTTGTTGCTTCCTAAATAATTATGTATCCAGTGTTATTACAGCACACCCTTAAACATGTAGTATCCTTGTGCTAACTCGTTGCATGCAAGACATCAATTTGCAAAGCTGGTAAAAGCAAACCTGTTCAGCAAGAATAAACACTCAGTAGATTCCTGCCTCTGGGATGCGCAGCATGGCAAAACGCCTGTGTGAATGGTGCCTAAGACCCCATACACACTATATAACATTTGTTGTCTGATTTCCTTTAGATTTACCAAAACCATGTAGTGCAAAGGCCTGCCTGATTGCATACAAATTGAAACTCTTAAGGTCTGACCTCATAATATATGGTTTGGGTAAATCTGAAGGAAACAATCTACAGAAAATTGTATAGTGTGTATCCAGCTTTAGAGGCTGGATTACTACCTTTTGTGTAGCGTGCCTTAGAGGCTGGATTTAGGCTGGATTCACACTGGAGCATGCTCTAGCTCACAGCAGGGGTCCAGTGCGTCCCCATTCACTGTTTCAGGTCCGATTTCAGCCCCTATTTTGGGCTGAATTCGGACCCGAAATGGACCAAAAGACGCGCAGGACCCCTCCACCGGAGCTGCTCTGGAGATGTGTGAACCAGCTCCATATAGAGTCGATCACAATCTCCTGCTATTGCGAATTGGATGCAGGAAAGCATCCAATTCGCACTAGTGTGAACCCAGCCTTATACATTTTGTGTAATGTGCCTTAGAGGCTGGATTAATACTTTTTGTGTAATGTGCCTTAGAGGCTGGATTAATACTTTTTGTGTAATGTGCCTTAGAGGCTGGATTAATACTTTTTGTGTAGTGTGCCTTAGAGGCTGGATTACTACATTTTGTGTAGTGTGCCTTAGAGGCTGGATTAATACATTTTGTGTAGTGTGCCTTAGAGGCTGGATTAATACTTTTTGTGTAGTTTTAATGTGTGCTAAAGCAACATTTTGCACATTTTCAAAATGTCCCAACTTCCTGCACGCCCCTCCTGCAAATTAAAGCTGATGTTTAGGTATGAATTTTGTTGCATAGATACACCAATCCAGTTTGGAGCAACGTAAGTATGCATATCCCATACTGAGCAAGCAGCAAATCATTGTAGTAGTCACTGCTACTACACTGATAGTAGGAGTCTTCTGGGTCATATCAGTCCTATGCAATAAAGAAATGCTCTTTATTGCTTGCAGTAAATAACATTTTAGGTTTAGTTCCACTTTAGGAGTTTTATCATACTTTATTGCAGCGTATTTAAATATGACTTCTAAGAACAGAATTGTTATTTCTTTCTTTTTTTTTTTTTGCTACTGTCAATAAAATATTTCTGTCTGCCTTCTGACAGCATTATATTTAGTTTCTGCACTGTGAAGATCACAATATCTCAAGGACAATTTGTTTATCTAAACGGATGCAGTGCAAAAGTTACCATTTTAGATAACTGTCTTGTTACCACAATGATTTTTTTCTTTTTAGCAGTAATTTAAAATCATGTGAAAATGTTTTTATCATTATGATCTCCAACCGTCGTAACTTAAATTCAGCTCTACTTATTTTACATATGCAGCCCAGTTAGGTTTGATGAGAATTGAGTGAGGCTGGGTTCACACCTATGCGAATTGGATGCGGCTTAAACCGCATCTAATTCGCAGGACACTTGAAAACACATTGTTTTCAAGGTGTCCAGTTCACATATGTGCGGTGCATTCGCACTCCGCATTGCACAAAAACCGCACACGTTTTTTGTGCAATGCGGTGCGAATTCCCAGCCCGTTGAGTCCAGTGGGAGCGCATCAAACACGGAGATGCACTCCGCACTGAACGGGGATATTTCCCCTGCTCGTGGCTCCTCCCCCATCTCTCCCCCCGCAGCTGCTGCGCTGTGGGAACGGACAGGAGCCGCCGAACGGCGGCTCCGCCCCTTCCCGGCAGCAGAGAGGCTGGAATTCGCACCGCAATGGTGTGAATCCAGCCTTAAAGTAGGGTGTTCTACATGCTGTGTACATTTATTCAGTGATAATTCCAT
>BLSH010481303.1:144359-154675 GCA_018402905.1 Glandirana rugosa
TGGTCGACTTTAAACGGAGTACTCACCGGGACACCCGTGGTGAGATGAACTGTAGGAAGCTTTTAAGTTTCCTGGGTCCGTCTTTTAATAACCAGTTTGTCGTAGACGTAGGTCACTCTGTATTGCCTACAAACTCATAAACCACGACCACTGTTTTAATACGTGGACAGCCTTTGTCCATGACCCCCTGTAGTGACTTCGACGTCACAGGTATGACTTGTTTATTAGGAATCACGTATGAGTCGAGGGACCGATGGTACACAGGGACCAACAATCCTGTGACAGTTGACGTGTCGTAGTAACCTACGATTCTGGGACAACCGATGGCTGGTGGTGCATCGCTGATGGCTATGACGCTGTCAGCTGCATAGCCAACAGGGTCTTAGCATCCAATGATGCTGTGCAGTTGACAGTGTCCTAACAACCAGGGACACATGGTAGCCAGGGAGCTGAGTATGCACTAAGGATTATTTGTTCAGTATGGACACTGCAGCTTCAGTGATGTCCCCCAGTACCTGTTTCCGACAGGTGCATAATTTTGTCACCAGCACCAAATACTCAAACATCCGTTATGTCTCACTGGATGCAGATGCTGTTTGACCAATAATTTTCTGCCTGGGTCCTTTGAATTTTCGAAGGATGTCAAGTAGAGTGGTGCCCACAGGGCCACTCATGAGGCAAATTTCAGCTGGTTTATCAGGAGCAGGAGCCTGCCAACATTTATTCATGATATGACCAGCTTTAGTACGCACAGATTGTTTACCTCTTGGTAGTTCCTTGTCTAGAGGAGTTTTTGTATTATACAGTGCCTTGAAAAAGTATTCATACCCCTTGAAATTTTCCACATTTTGTCATGTTACAACCAAAACATGTATTTTATTGGGATTTTTTGTGATAGATCAACACAAAGTGGCACATAATTGTCAAGTGGAAAGAAAATGAAAAATGCTTTTCAAAAGTTTTTACAAATAAATATGTGAAAAGAGTGGGGTGCATTTCTATTCAGCCCCCCCGAGTGAATACTTTGTAGAACCACCTTTCGCTGCAATAACAGCTGCAAGTCTTTTTGGGGAAGTCTCTACCAGCTTTGCGCATCGAGCGAGTGACATTTTTCCCCATCCTTTTTAACAAAATAGCCCAAGCTCTGTCAGATTGGATGGAGAGCGTCTGTGAACAGCAATTTTCAAGTCTTGCCATAGATTCTTAGTTGGAATTACGTCTGGACTTTGGCTGGGCCATTCTAACACATGAATATGCTTTGATCTAACCCATTCCATTGTAGCTCTGGCTGTATGTTTAGGGTCGTTGTCCTGCTGGAAAGTGAACCTCAGCCCCAGTCTCACGTCTTTTGCAGATTCCATCCATCAATATGGGGCAAGGTGCTTTGGAGTTGGGGGCTTAAACCCCCCATGTTGAGGGCACGTGGCTTGGTATGGTTCTGGAGGGGGTGGCGCGCGCTTGCTCCCTCCCCCCCTTTCCCCTTTTCTGACCTGACAGGCTGCTTGCTTCCCCTTAAAATCCATACCAGACCCAAAGGGCCTGGTATGGAGTTGGGGGGGGACCCCACGCCATTTTTTTCTTTCTTTTTTTTTTCAAGAGCTGGGTGCACTTACAAATGCGAGTCAATTTGAATGTGATTTGACTCATTTTTTTCTTTAGAAATGTCATTTTTGCTGCAGCATGTTCTATGCATGATACAGATGTGCCACTTTACAGGCAGACTAAGCTGACCTCCATGATGTACAAAGTATGCCGGGGGAATATTTCTTGAAAAGCAATCCTAGCGGCTCCCCCCTGCTGCCTTCTGTGGCTTTCTCAAGCTCTCTTGTCCTACCAGGAGACCTGAGCAACCCGAATTGGCTTTGATCGGCACTCCACTATGGTAACCCAGAAGTGATGGCCTAATATCACTTTCGGGTTACCCAGATGTCAACAGTGCCATTTTCAAAAATCAAAATGATTCAGAAACACAGATCTTAGTGTAATTGAATGATTTAAGAGCAGAGGAGAAATCTGGGGTTTTATAGACCCCAGATCTCTCCATAAAGAGTACCTGTCACATGCACATTGCTGTCACAAGGATGTTTACATTCCTTGTGACAGCAATAAAAGTGATAAAAAAAAATGAATGCAACAGTGTAAAAATAGAAATATAAAATAAATAATAATTTTAAAAAATAATTAAAGTGTCCCCGCCCCCCTGTGCTCACGCCCAAAGGCGAATGCACACGTTGGTCCCACGCGCATGCAAACACAGATCATCCCACACATGTGAGGTATCACTGCGAGTGTCAGATTATTGGCCAGTAATTCTAGCACTAAACCTCCTCTGTAATTCTAAAGTGGTAACTTGTAAAAGCGACGCCTATGGATAGTAAAATATATTTACACATTTATATAAGTAACATCATCTTTTATATTTTACAAAAAAAAATGGGTTATGTGTTTTTTTGCATTACATTTAAAAAAAAGTGTATTTTTTCCCAAAAAATTGTATGTGAAAAACCACTGCGCAAATACGATGTGACAAAAAAATTGCAAAACCCACCAATTTATTCTCTAGGGACTCTGCTTTAATTAATATATATATATATATAGAGAGAGAGAGAGAGAATATAAAATAAAAATATCAAATAAAAAAATATATAATAATGTTTGGGGGTTCTAAGTAAGTTTCCAGCAAAAATCACTGATTGTTAAATGTAAACAAAAAGCGCCTTATGACATGCTGTAAGTCACAAAAAATTACCAGTACCAGTTTTCTTGCCATTTCATTGAAGCACACAATTTTTAGGCTCGGTTCACGCTAGTGCGCTCTGCGAGATCGCATGTGATACGCACCACACTGCGGTGCAAGTCACGTGTGATGTCTGTGCGATGCGATTTCAGCCATACAGATAGCATCGCATTCAGACCAAACTTGCACAGAAGCCTTTTTTTGGTCTGCACCTGAATCGGATCGCATGGGTGATTCATGCCCAAATTGACAGTTCGAACTGCGATATTCTAACCGACCTGGGGGTGTCATTATCTTTATATTGACACTGCCAGCGGTTCGCATAGGGCAGTGTGAGTCGGGTGCGATGCGGAACACACAGAATTCCCGCATAGCACCAATGTGAACAGAGTCTTGACGTGTTTGGTATCTATTCACCCAATGCAACCCCATCTTTTTTATCATATTTGCGTACAAATTCTTTTTGGGCTTGTTTTTTCCCTGAAAATTTGATAAAAATCACAACGGCCATCATTTTATTTTACAGGACCTCGGCTTTCAAAAAATATAGAACTGTTTGGGGGTTTCCAAGTCATTTTTTTTAGCAAAAAATGCATATTTTAAATGACTGAAAAATGAATCAAATGTAATTATAAAAAAATGTCCTGGAGGGGAAATGGTTAACACGTGTAGCGAGATTCCTAGTGTGGCTGCAATGTGTGGAGGTCATCCTCAGAGAAGCTACAGGAGGAGGATTATCTATGCACGTATTGTCTAGATGAGAACTCCTTGTTACTAAGCGGCACTTCCCCATACGTCATACAGAAACCATTTCACAAACATTACAGCGGCATGGAGAGACGAGCGAACTCGTGACATCATGGAAGGCGGAGTCTCACACCGATGACACAAAGTCAGCTCTCCCTAGCTACAGACAGGAATGTGTTTACTAGCAGCCGCCTACTTCCTGGATATCTGTTATTGAACGTATATTACAGTGCTGACAATCCGCTCGAATAAACAATCCGAATAAATGATATTCTGATACGATGTACCATTGATTCGGTATAAGCCATGGCGTGCAGCTTTCTTAACACTCACCAGGATGGCCGAGTGGTTAAGGCGTTGGACTTAAGATCCAATGGACATATGTCCGCGTGGGTTCGAACCCCACTCCTGGTATGATCTTTTAACTGTCATTTTAATTTATTAGAGGAAGCAGGCGATGGTGAATATTATAACTGCAAGAGAATCATGAAGAACGCTTATAGTAATCATATTTGTAAATATCATTTTATATGATATGTTTATATATTTAGATCATATATTATTATATACTAATTATATAGAAAATAAATCCTGTATAATAATAAATATTTTATATATATACACACACCCACACACCCCCCCCCCGACTCGCATATAAAGATAATGACACCCCCAGTTCGGTTAGAATATCGCAGTGCAAACTGTCAATTCAGACATGAATCACCCATACGATCCGATTCAGGTGCGGACCAAAAAAAGGGTTCTGTGCAAGTTTAGTCCGAATGCGATGCAAATTCAAACATACTATCTGTATGGCTGATCGCACAGACATCGCATGTGATTTGCAGTGCAGTGTGGTGCGTATCACATGCGATCTCGCACAACGCAGTAGTGTGAGCCGAGCCTAAAAATCGTGTGCTTCAATGAAATGGCAAGAAAACTGGTACTGGTAATTTTTTGTGACTTATAGCATGTCATAAGGCGCTTTTTGTTTACATTTAACAATCAGTGATTTTTGCTGGAAACGTACATTATTATATATTTATAATAATAATAATATTATATATTATATTTTTTTTATTTGATATATTTATTTTATATACATTATATATATATATTTAGAGCTCCAGGCTCCGTCAGAAAAAAATAAAACTCAGCAGCTACAAATACTGTAGCTGCTGACTTTTAATATTAGGACACTTACCTGTCTATGAATCCAGCGGTGTCTTCATTTCAATTTTTCAATCGATGTTGCCACCACTATTTTGGGTAATGGAAAGTGGCAGCGAAGCCTTGCAGCTTCACAGCCGGTTCTGTACTGCGCATGCACAAAGCGGGCTGCGTTTTGTGAAGGGCCCGGCGGCGGGGGAAGGAGGGGGGCCAAACTTCAAGATGACTTTGCCATGCAAAGTCACCCGGAGGTGGGAGCAGGTACCTGTCAAACAAAACCAAGTACCCTCTACCCCCTCCCCCCCCCCCCCCGAAACATGCCAAATGTGCCAGCGAAGGGGGGGGGGGCAAATAAGTGGAGCTTCCCATTTTGGGTGGAGCTCTGCTTTAACTGAGTACTTTGTTTTAAAGTGGAGCTTCAGCCCCCCCACCAAAAAATTAAAAGTCGGCAGCTACAAATACTGTAGCTGCTGACTTTTACTATTAGGGCACTCCCCTGTCCAGGGATTCTGCGGTGTCCTCTCCCGAGCTGATTGTTGAATCGGCTCTTGGATGCTGGTGCCACCATCTTGGGTGCAGGAAACCGATAGTGAAGCCTTATGGCTTCACAGCCGATTTCCTACTGCGCATGCAGGAATCGCGCTGCGCTCTCTCAATTGGCCGGCTGTGGCGAGGGCCAAACTTCTGGATGAGTTTACCGCTGTAAACTCAGTAGTGAGTGGGAGCGGGTACCTGTCAAAACCAGGTACCCGCTCCACCCTCCCCCCCCCCCCCCCACAAGGTGCCAAATGTGGCACTGGAGGGGGGAGGAGGCAGACAAGCGGAGCTTCCCCTTCCTCTGCTTTAACCAGCAGAAATACATGTAGGTTATAGCAAAACAACAAATAGAGCAGAAGTTAATATAATATTCCTGAATCATAAAACCCTAAGGCTGCATTCTCCCTGCACATTCCAGGAACATGTGCAGAAATGCGCAGCCTGTCTTTTATTTTTATTTTTTACTTTCTTTACTCTTTGTATGAGTAGGTTCAACTGTGTTGTGCTACTTTTACTCTATTTTTTCTTTTGTGTGTGGTTTTTTTTGGATAGTCTACTGACGTGTATATGTGTATATGTCTTTGAAATGAATAAAAATAATTTTCAAAAAAGAAATGCGCAGCCTCATGCACATTCCGGGAACGCACGTAAAACACGTTAAAAACACAAGTCGCGCTTGGGCTGTCATTATGTGTTGATGGCCCCCCAAATGTGGCTAGTAAACACATGGTTTGTCGTGAAAATGCGCCAAAAGGCTTGACAAAAAATGCTTGAAGATCACCACCGAAGAAGGTCATGGCGTTTTTTTTGCACATTTGTTGTGCGCATGGCGAGACAGTAAAGTGTAATGGGGTCTAAGGCTCCGTTCATATCTGCACATTCCAGTAACATGCAATATCCGCTTGTGACGTCACTGGTGCATGCGCCCAGTCAGCTGTCAGGGTTTTGTTTCAAGGTAAATCTTTCATAATGTGCTAGGTTTTTTTTAGAGGTTTACTACCGCTTTAATGGCACCTCAAATGCGAAAAGCTAATGCGCATTTTGCTGCACATTTTTGTATGCAGAAACGCGTGAAAATGCGCAAGCTGTAACGTAGCAAAAAGCTTCATGGACTAATTTGCAGCATTTTCTGTGCATAGGATAACTCTGGTAGCGCTGTATATTTTGAATGGTACCTCAGCCCATTAAGGGAACATGAACATATCCTTTAAAGTGGTTCTACAGTAAAAAAATATTATTTACCTTAAAGTGGTTGTTAAGCCACTTGTATAAAATGTTCCCATTCCTTCTGTATTAGCACAATAAGTTCCCCTGTGCCTGTGTTATAACACATATATATATACTTATCTGTACTGATAACACACAGGCTTCTTAGGATCAGTTGTAGTTTTTCTCTCTCCTCTGCTCAGCAAAGAGCTCCTGAGGGTGGGGCCGAGCACTGCTGCTGAGGTCAGCTGGAGAGAAGAGGAGAGAGAGCCGTGCGTGGGAAGTCGGTGTGTTATCTATACAGATAAGATTATTTATGATATAACATGGACACATGCAAACTTCTTGTTCTAATACACAGGGGATAGGGGGCTTTAAAAGTTAATTATGAGAGCAGAGAAGAGACTCTACTTACTGACAGGGAAAGGGAGGGGGAGTTGAAGACAGACAGAGGAGAATAGGAGAGCTGCTAGTGACAGACTGCACAGACCACGGGCTCTCAGGATCAGCTAATATGATAGGGGAGTAGCACTGGGGGGGGGGGGGCATGACCTGGTCACTCCCCCTTCATCACCTGCCTTCTCTCACAAACCAGTGCTTTCCCATTTGTAGCGCCACTTGCCACCCTTCCTCTTCTCACAGAAGACACTCAGGGGGTAATTTACTGAAGAATGCAACATCTGATACAGCTTTGCACAGAAACCAATCAGCTTCCAGGTTCTATTGTCAAAGCCTAATTGAACAAGCTGACATTAGAAGCTGATTGGCTATCATGCACAGCTGCACCAGATTCTGAGTGCTCCAATTTTAGTAAATCAACCCCATAGGCTCCTGCTGCTGTCAGTTAAATACTGTGAGAAAGGAGTGTGGGGTGTGGTCAAGCAGTGCTGTGTGTGTCTATATATGCACACAGCCTGGCTCAGGGGTGTGCTTACATGGGTGCCCCCCTCAGCATACAGCTTACTGAAAGGGCACTCAGGAGGAAGGAAGGAGTGGACAGCGCCGGCAGGGGGACTCCAGAAAAAGAGGTAAAGTTGAATAATGCCATAATATAGGTGTAGGTTATTTACGTATCTCCTGAAGCCTAACTGAAAAACTCCCACAGATCCGGCCTATCTTTCTGTTAGGATGTTGCTAAGACATTCCCAGTTCTTATTGTTCGCTACCACCATCATAGGAGTGTAGCGCACGGAAGCCACTAGTTTGGTAATCCCTCTGTAGTTATTCTTCTCTCACTGAACTGAATGGTGTAATACCTTAACCACTCTGACACACCTTGACACGCCCTTTACACAAATAAACCACACCAGTTTAACCACTTGCCAACTGGGCACTTAAACCTCCTTCCTGCCCAGACCAATTTTCAGCTTTCAGTGCTGTCACGATTTGAATGACAATTGCGTGGTCATGCAACGCTGTACCCAAATGAATTTTTTATAATTTTTTCACACAAATAGAGCTAAAGAAACAACAAAGACTGACATTTTTGAAAAAAAAAATCAAACTTTTTTGTAGTTAAAAAAAAATTAGCAAACTGGTAATTTTTCTCCTTCACTGATGTGCGCTGACAGGGCTGCACTGATAGGCACTGATGAAGCCGCACTGATGAGCACTGATGAGGCAGCACTGGTGGGCACTAATAAGGAGGAACTGATGAGGCTGCACTGATAGGTGGCACTGATGAGCACTGCTAGGTAGCACTGATAGGGACTGGTAGTGGCACTGATGGCCTCTGATAGGCGACCTGATGGGCACTAAGAGGTGGCACTGATGGGCACGGAGAGGTGGCACTGATGGGCACTGATAGGCACTGGTAGGCGGCACTGATAGGCAGCACTGACAGGTGACACTGATGGTGAGGCACTGATTGGCATCACTGATGGACACTGATAGGTGGCACTGGTGGGCACTGATAAGTGGCACTGGTGGGCACTGATTAGCTGCATTGGCAGGCACTGAGGCCAGGAACTGATGTCCCTGTAACAGGAGCCGGTTACCGGCTCTCTGCTTCTCTTCTCACGCTGTTCATGAGGAGAGAAAAAGCCGATAACTGGCTTGTTTACTTCCGTGATCAGCTGTCATTGGCTGACAGCCGATCACGTGGTAAAGGACCTGCTGTGATTGGCCTTTTACCCTGCTCTGTGATCAGCCAAGTCAGAAGGACTCAGCAGGCACAGAGCATGCTGCACCCGGCACTGGAAGCATGTGCTGCAGCCGTCATTCTGCTATAGCGCGGGCGGAAAGTGGTTAAAATGACCTTGAGTATACTGAAGGTAAATTAGTCAAGAAAAACAAGGTTATGCAACTATAATCACAACCTTGTAATAACTTTGCAATGCCGTCACAAAACAGACTGGAAATATATGGAGTTTTTGTTCTCTAATGGTGACTAGACCCAGATTCCACCATCTTTATAACTTGACCTGTAACAGGACCACCAGAGTCCAAACAGAGTAGTTACAAGAATGTAAAAAAACCTTCAGGGAGCAACGTAATCTTTCTTTTCTTGTTTTTGCTAGCATAGTTGTAGCCCTTCTTTGATAGTGAATCTTGGTTAGGTCTGCCGATCCTTCTAAATGTGTTCATAAGGTGAAACTTTAGAAAAGAAACAGAAACACTGATAGGTATAGAAAATTTGAAACAAGCTCCATATGGAGGCGAGAGTAGGAAGAATTCTATTTCTATTGGATGTCCTAGGACGTGTGATATAGCAATATATATTATTATTATTATACAGGATTTATATAATAATATATATAATAATATCCATTATTATTATTATACAGAATTTATATAGCGCCAACAGTTTACGCTGCGCTTTACAACCTGAGTGTATCTGCTTGTTTCTGGATATGTGTAAAATGGGTTTGACAACATCTCTCACCAATCCTTGTTTGGTGGTCTTAATGGCGGAGGGGACCCTTTCAGTTTTATAGCTTGAACTCCAGATAGACTGACCTGATGTATGATGTATGATGAGGGACTACCAGGTCCGTACTGAGATGTATAGACTGTAAGTGATGTTTGACAAGATTTGCCTTGACACACTGAGAAGTCACAATAATTCGCTGGACTCCTCGCCTTAAATCACTGAGAGGGTTATATAGTAAAACCTAGGATTGCAAGCATAATTTGTTGCAGATCCAAAGCTCTTGTATACCAAAGCGAATTTCCCCATAAGAAATAATGGAAACTCAGAGGATTCTTTCCACAACCATTTTTTTCATAAATCTTTCAGTTTATAATCCATATAAAAAGATTATAGCAATGTGATAAGTTGTGTAACGATAAAATGTCCATCCACAAATGGTAGCCTCCACAAGGGAAATAGAAGTAAAATCCAACACGAGCTACAGAGTATAAAAGAGAATAGAGGCACCTCTAAGTGTAGCAATATGGTTACATTTAATGAAACTCACATGGTTGGTGATTAACCGGTTCCCCACCGCGTGCCGTGTTTTCACGGCGGCAGTGGGGGAGCGCTGCGCGAATCGCCGTAAATAAGCGGCGATTCGCATTTGGCCACCAGGGGGCGCGCGCCCGCCGCACTCCTGGGGAGTGTGCCCGCGGCTCGGGCGGACACGATGTCCGCCGGCGAGCCGCGATGAGCGGCTACAGAGAAAGAACGGGGAACCGCCGATGTAAACACGGCGGTTCCCCGCCCTGTCAGTGGGGCATGAGAGATCTACTGATCCCTGTCACTGGGATCAGTTAGATCTCTCATGCCCATGTTAGCCCACCCCCCCACAGTAAGAACACACCCAGGGAACACGATTAACCCCTTCACTGCCCCCTGCAGGTTAACCCCTTCATTGCCAATGACATTTATACAGTAATCAGTGGACATTTAAATTTCTGATCGCTGAATAAATGTCATTGGTCCCAAAAAAATGTCAAAATGTTCCGACATGTCCGCCCC
>BLSH010481303.1:158304-188190 GCA_018402905.1 Glandirana rugosa
TCGTGCTTACGTACCCACTCGTGTCGTCCGTGCTCACCCATCCGTGTTCACTCATCCATCAACCATGCATCCGTGCTCACCCATCCGTGCTCACCCATCTGAACTCACCCATCCATCACCGATGCATCCGTGCTCACTCATCCGTCACCCATTCATGCTCACTCATCTGTCACCCATGCATCCGTGCTCACCCATCTGTGCTCACTCATCTGTCACCCATGCATTCGTGCTCACCCATCCGTGCTCACTCATCCATCACCCATGCATCTGTGCTCACCCTATCAGCCGTGCTCACCAATCCAATCGTGCTCACCCATGCAGCCTCATCCGTGCTCACCCATCCAGCCTCATCCATGTTCACCCATGCATTAGTGTTCACCCATGCATCCGTGCTCCGCTATCCATCTGTGCTCACCCTTGCATCCGTGCTCACCCATCCATCCATGCTCACCCATGCATTTGTGCTCACCCATGCATTCGTGCTCACCCATGCACCCATGCTCAGCCATGCATCCGTGCTCTGCCATCCATCTGTGCTCACCCATGCATCCGTGCTCCGCCATGCATTCGTGCTCACCCATGCACCCATGCTCAGCCATGCATCCGTGCTCTGCCATCCATCTGTGCTCACCCATGCACGCATGCTCATCCATGCATCCGTGCTCCGCCATCCATCTATGCTCACCCATGCATCCGTGCTCACCAATCCAGTCATGCTCACCCATGCAGCCTCATCCATGCTCACCAATCCAGCCGTGCTCACCCATGTTCACCCATGCATCTATGCTCCGCCATCCATCCATGCTCACCCATCCATCCGTGCTCACCCATCTATCTGTGCTCACCCATCAATCCGTGCTCAGCCATCCATCTGTACTCACCCATGCATGCGTGCTCACCAATGCATCCGTGCTCACCCATCCATCCGCGCTCAGTAATCCCCATCTATGGCTTATTCACCCCCATTCATGCTCATTTATGCTCAACTATACCACATCAGTTCTCATCCATGACACATCCATGCCACTACAGCACCCATCAGTGCCTCTACAGCGCCCATCAGTACCACCACAGTGCCTCACAATAATGTAATAGGTAGTCAAATTAGATTTGAAATGTATGCCCTTAGAACGCCTGATGGTGCACCCTGCATGTTGGGCCTCTGTATGTGGCCAGGCTGTGTAAAAGTGTCACACATGTGGTATCGCCATACTCGGGACAAGTAGTAGAATATATTTTAGGGTGAAATTTATGCTGGGTACATGCTGTGTGTTAGAAATATTGTATAAATGGACAACTTTGTGTAAAAAAAAATGCATTTTCCTTTTCTTTCTACATTTTCCAAAAACTTGTGGAAAAAATGAACCGTTCAAAAGACTCATTATGCCTCATAGAATATACGTTAGGGTGTTTACTTTCCAAAATGGGGTCATTTTTTGGGCGTTTCCATTGCCCTAGTGCTCCAGGACCTTCAAAAGTGCAAGAGGTAGTCAGGAAATTATATGTGTAATTTATGTCCTTAGAACGCCTGATGGTGCTCCCTGCATATTGGGCCTCGGTATGTGGCCAGGCTGTGTAAAACTGTCACACATGTGGTATCGCCATACTCGGGACGAGTAGCAGAATATATTTTAGGGTGTCATTTTTGCTATGTACATGCTGTGTGTTAGAAATATTTTATAAATTGACAAACTGGTGTAAAAAAAAAATGCATTTTCATTTTCTTTCCACATTTTCCAAAAACTTGTGGAAAAAATGAACCCTTCATAAGACTCATTATGCCTCATAGAATATACGTTGGGGTGTTTACTTTCCAAAATGGGGTCATTTTTTGGCCGTTTCTATTGCCCTGGTGCTCCAGGACCTTCAAAAGTGCAAGAGGTCAGCGGTGACGCTGGAGGCGGCTGTGGTGGGGTCGTATGCTGCCCTGAGTAACTTGGTCTTTAGAGGCCCGCAGGCTCATCACTCCCTGACTAACTTAATGAAAACTACCATGAGGGTGTGGCGGGACGCAAGGGCCATCTATCGGAAACCCCTTCATGTATCGCCACACATGCCACTGTGGGGAAACCCTATGTTGCCCCAACTACAGACGATCCTGGATCCCTCGGCGTGGGACTCTATGGGGATAGTGACGTTACGGCAGGTTATGCTAGACGGAAAGATTCTCCCGTTTAGGGACCTTAGGAATAAATTCGCCCTTCCAAACTCCTTAATTTTTCGTTACTGGCAGCTGCGGCATGCCCTGGGGGCTCAGTTCCCCCAGAGGGTGACGCTAGAATCTGGCTCAATTGAGCGTCTTCTTATTTCGGAAGTGATGGGGAAACCTCTTTCTACTCTTTAACTGTATCTCACGGTGGCATACAACACTAAGACTGCAGCTTCCTTGGCCAGATGGCGGGAAGATATTCCAAGTTTGGGGGAGGAGGAGTGGTCTGACTGTGTGTTGACTTATATCCCCACCATGATAGCAGCTAAAGATCGCTTCACACAGCTAAAATTTCTTCATAGAGCATACTACACCCCCCAGAGGCTACCCAGTATGTACCCGGATAGGGAGAATGTCTGTCCTAGATGCAGATCTGCTCAGGGTTCGTTCTGGCATATGGTCTGGGCCTGCCCTAGACTTGGGTCATACTGGAAGGGGGTGGCTGAGGAACTAAGTGAGGTGTGTGATACACAGATACCAATGGACCCCCTGGTCCTCCTACTCAGTTATCTGGAGGAGGTGGAGGGTGACAGATACTCTACGTTATGCATTACCTTTTCCCTTTTTTATGCAAGAAGGGAGATACTGCTGAAATGGAAATCGACGCAGGCCCCCACCTGCGAAGCCTGGAGGAAGTCAGTCACCTCAGTTTTACCGTTATATAAGCTCATGTATGAAAGCAGACTGTGCCCTAAAAAGTATGATAAAATATGGTCTAGAAACTGAGACTACTGTTTGGTATAGGATTTGAGGGATCTGAATCTTCAGGCGGCTTGTCCTCTCGCCCCCCCCCCTCCCTTCTCCCAGCCCCCCCCCAGGGGTGTCTGGCCTTGTCGCCTGAATGGTACAACTGATGTACGTTGTGAAAACAGCATCACTCTGCAATTTTAGTATGGGAAATACTGTATATTGACATCTCGCCTGATGGTGCTCACTGCATGTTAGGCCTCTGTATGTGGCCAGGCTGTGTAAAAGTCTCACACATGTGGTATCGCCATACTCAGGAGGAGTAGCAGAATGTGTTTTGGGTTGTAATTGGTGGTATGCATATGCTGGGTGTGAGAAATAATCTGTTAATATGACAATTTTGTGAAAAAAAAAACCTGAAAAAAAAATCTTCATTTTGCAAAGAATTGTGGGAAAAGATGACAACTTCAAAAAACTAGCCATGCCTCTTACTAAATACGTTGGACTATCTACTTTCCAAAACGGGGTCATTTGGGGGGTATTTGTACTTTTCTGTCTTGTTGGGGCCTCAGTGCACCAGGTGTGATCAATTTTCAGTGATTGGCACCATAGATTGTAGACTCTATAACTTTCACAAAGACCAAATAATATACACTCATTTGGGTTATTTTTACCAAAGATATATAGCAGTATAAATTTTGGCCAAAATTTATGAAGAAAAATTACTAATTTGCAAAATGTTATAACAGAAATAAAGAAAAATGCATTTTTTACAAAATTTTCGGTATTTTTCCATTTATTGCTCGAAAAATAAACACCCCAATGGTGATTAAATACCACCAAAAGAAAGCACTATTTGTGTGAAAAAAGGACGAAAATTTCATATGGGTACAGTGTAGTATGACTGAGTAATAGTCATTCAAAATGTGAGAGCACTGAAAGCTGAAAATTGGTCTGGATAGGAAGGGGGTTTAAGTGCCCAGTGGTCAAGTGGTTAAATAGCGACTTAATGCTTGGAGTTTTCCTTTAGTTCACCTAAATCACTGAACCATCGTGATTCATTTTAAGAACTCCCATATGGCACATAAGGTTTATTCTATGTTGCTTAGGCTCGGTTCACACAGGGGCGATCCGACTTGCGGGGCGACTTTGCTAGGTGATTTGAAAGCAACTTCAGTCCGACTTTGGGAAACTTATAGCGCGACTTGAGGTGACTTTCAACACAACTTCATGCCAGGCGACTGCTGTGGCAGAGAAGGGAGGGAGGGGGTTGGCCTAAAATAAATTCTATTCTTTTCACTGTGAAGTCGCTTCTGTTTAGATGGGGGATCCGACTTGGAGGCGACTTCCATTGAATTCTATGGGCACAAGTCGGATAGAAGTCGCCTCCAAGTAGTACAGGAATCTCTTCTGAAGTCGCCTTGAAGTTGGAGCGACTTCAGTAGTGTACATAAAGACGGCTCCCATTCACTTCAATAGGATTTCTTGTGTCAAGCGACCTAGGGCGACTTGAGGCGACTTAAGTCAGATCACAATTCGCCCCTGTGTGAACCAAGCTTAAGTCTGCAGTATCAGTTTGGTTTAGGCAAGTCATTATTTTGAATTGTGTTATTGTTTTAGGTTTACTTTCAAAGTGCTTGAAAAAAACACAGGAAGAACAATCTTTGCAGTAATAAGGAGAAAAACAACCAAAGATGCCATCTAGTGGCTCCAGCTGAAAATATCAGTTTCACTTGTCCTTCCAACTCACCATATAGTGGAATGTCATTAGGTAATGAATGGATAACCAAAAAGAACACTGCTTTCAACTGACAACAAATAGTATTTAAAGCGATACTAACCAATATATCCTTATTTTTTAAGAATAATACATACTCATTCACTACTTAAAGTGGTCATTCTATGTATTAAGATAAAAAGCCTTCTGTGTGTAGCTGCCCCTCTCACCCTCCTAATACTCACCTGAGCCCCATCTCTACCCAGTGATGTGCACAAGTGCCTCGGCCATCCGGGAATCTCCCTCCTGATTGGCTGAGACACAGGTGAGAGAGGGGAAGGGGTCGAACCACGGCTCTATGTCTGAATGGATACAGAGAACTGCCCCATAGCAAGCTGTTTGCGGTGGGGGCACTCAACAGGAGGGAGGAGCTAGGAACACCGAAGAGGGACCCGAGAAGAAGAGGATCCAGGATTTGGTGGGGGCTGAGAGCAATAGAAGGTATTTTTAAGTTAAAGCGGAACTAAGCTGTAGTTGAGCACCACAAACTGAAAACACGATTTAATTCATTTTTAATATTCACAGCAAACGCACCTATCCATCTATGTCTTCATCCTAAGTTTTGATGAGTTATCACTTTAATTAAAAACATCCTCCTAGCATTTCTAGCTGTGGCTGTCTTGCCCCTGGAAGACGTCATCTATGATGAAACATGTTGGGCGGAGCTACGTATTGACGACATTGCGTCCCAAGTGACCCGGAAGCGCAGGCGTTCGAGTGTTACAGCCGGATCTGTGTTTTATCTTGAATAGTTATGGAATGTGAGTAGCCATTTGGCGATTTTTATGTCTTTTAATAAAATAAGTAGCAATATCACACTATTGGAGCCTTCTTCTCTTTATGTATGAGTATGAAATTTGTCGGATCCTGGTCCTATTGGGGAGAATAAGCATACCCACCCCGGGAAAGAAAGGCTGTTTGCATCTTCTTCTCAATACATGCCCGCAGAGGCTATCTGCTTGCCTGTTAGGCTAACCTAGTGATAGGTAGCCAATAGGCTCTGGTAAGAGTCCCCATAATCTGAGTGTGTGGTGACACTGAAGCTTTACCTCATTTTCCTCTTATCACCCGGTGGAGGACTCTACCCTTTCTTTTTGGCTTATATGTCTTTTCACTTATGGAGGCCCAGATATAAGTGGACTTTATATGGGACTTTAATGACACTTTTGTTGTTGTGATCAATTTTGATATATATGCACATACAATTTTAGCACATTTTTGCACTAGCACTTTATTATGAGGTTGCGCAGTTTTGCATTATATACTGACTTAAATAAGGACAGATGATTCACATAGCATTTACTTCCTAGACTCCATCTGCTCTTAGCTTAGGCCTGTAGGCGGGAGGGTGTGCTTAGCTAAGAAAACCCCTCCTTCCCTCTTCCAGATGAAAAAAATGAACACCATGAAGACTTCTGGGATGTATAACATAGTTTTGACATAGACCAGAAAGCAGAAAGCAACTGACGAAATGTAAGAAAAAAAAGTTTATTACAAGAAAATATAACATATATGCCTATCTATTTGCTAATGCTAACATCATAATTAGGGATGAGCCAAACACCCCCCGTTTCGGTTCGCACCAGAACACCGCGAACAGGCAATAAGTTTGTTCGAATACGCGAACCCTATTAAAATCAATGGGACTCAAACAGTCCTTTTTATTGCCATAAAAAGTGTATGTGGACCCAGGTACTGCCCGGGTACTGTCCTAGGGGACATGTATCAGTGCCAAAAAAGTTTTATAAACGATTGTTTTTTCAGGAGCAGTGATTTGAATCATGATTAACCACTTGAGATCCGCGCTATAGCCGCCCCTTTGCATGCTCCAGGCATGCCCACGCAGCCGCCGGTGGCCACTCGATGTCCGCCGTAGACCCGAGATCCCTTTATAGAGAACCAGAATGGGGAACCGCCGATGTAAACACTGCGGTTCCCCACTCTGTGAGGAGGGGGCATGACAGATCTACTAATCCCTGTGATGGGGATCAGTTAGATCTGTTATGTCCCTGTAAGCCCAAAGCAGTTAGAACACAATGAGGAAACACAGTTAACCCCTTGATCGCCCCCTTAGTGTTAACCCCTTCCCCACTAACGGCATTCATCGTAATTAGTGGATATTTTTAGATCTGATCGCGCTGGATAAATGTCATTAGTCCCAAAAAAGTGTCAAAAATGTCCGACATGTCCGCCGCAATATTGCAGTCCCAATAAAAAACTCAGATCGCTGCCATTACCAGTAAAAAAATAATAATAAAAACGCCATAAACCAATTCTCATCGTTTGTAAATGATATAACTTTTGTGCAACCCAATCAATATACGCTTATTGCCTTTTTTTTTACCAAAAATATGTAGAAGAATATGTATCGGCCTAAACTGATGAATACATTTGTTTTTTTATTTTTGGATATTTATTGTAGAAAAAAGTAAAAAAAATTGTTCTTTTTTAAAAATTGTCGCTTTTTTTTGTTTATAGCGCAAAAAATAAAAAACACAGAGGTGATCAAATACCACCAAAAGAAAGCTCTATTTGTGGTAAAAAAGGACGTCAATTTTGTTTGGGTCAACGTCACATTACCGCGTAATTCTCATTCAAAGAGTGACAGCTCTGAAAACTCAAAATTGGTCCGGGCAGGAGGGGGGTTTTAGTGCCCAGTAAGCAAGTGGTTAAAGTAAAAAAAAAAAAAAAATTAAATATTCCTTTAACCACTTCAATACCAGACACTGACACCCCCTTTTCCCCCCCAGACCAATTTACTGCTTTCAACGCTGTCACATTTTGAATGACAATTGCGCGGCCATGCAACACTGTACCCAAACAAAATTTTTATCATTTTTTTCCCCACAAATAGAGATTTATTTTGGTGGTATTTGATCACCTCTGGGGTTTTTATATTTTGCGCTACAAATAAAAAAAGACTGAAAATTCTGGAAAAAACATTTTTTCTTTGCTTCTGTCACAAAGCTTTGTAAATAAGTAAATTTTCTCCATCACTGACGGGCACTGATGAGGCTACACTTACAGGCACTGATGAGGCAGTACTGATTGGCACTGATGATGTGGCACTGATGGGCACTGATAATGAGGCACATATATGCAGCACTGATATGCGGCACTAATAAGCAGCACTGACGGCCACTGATAGGTGGCACTGATAAGCAGCACTGATGGGCACTCATAGGCGGCACTGATGGTCACTCATAGGCGGCACTGATGGGCATTTATAGGTGGCACTGATGGGCACTGATAGGTGGCACTGGTGGGAACTGATGGGTGGCAATGACAGATGGCACTTTTTTGGGGGCATTCCCTGGTGGTCCTGGGTGGCATCCAAGATGGGCACTGAGTGCCATCCATGTTGGGCATTGTGCCCCTTACCTGATGGTCTAGGGTGGGCTCTCTGGTGGTCTGGGTGGGCTTCCCTGGTGGTCTCCCTGGTGGTCCCTGGGTGGGCATTCCCTAGTGGTCCTGGTGGGCTCCCTGGTGGCAATCATAGGGGGGCTGCACTGATAAACAATCAGCGCAGACCCCTCTGTCAGGAGAGCCGCCAATCGGCTCTCCTCTACTCTACTGATTGATCATGGCTATTGTTCACGGCTGATTACGTGTTAAAGAGCTTCCGATGGAAGCTCTTTACCGAGATTGGTAATGCGGTGTGTCAGATTGACACATGCACCACCGATCACCGCGATGCGCGCCCCCTGTGGGTTATCCTGAAAGACGTCATACGACGTCCAGTCAGGAAAATGGAACCATCGTGCTTAAATATCATGCCTGGGGGGTCCCCTTAGTCTGCCTGTAAAGTGGCACATCAGTGTGATGTTTAGAACAGTGCCACCGCAAAATGACATTTGTAAAGGAAAAATTGTCATTTAAAATCGTTCACGGTTGTAATGTATTGCTGACTCCCGGCAATATAGATCATAAATCACTGTAAAAATTTGCGTGGGGGTCCCTCCAAAATCCAAACCTGGCCCTTTTTTTTAAATTTTGGAGCCGGGTTTATTTATTTATTTCAGGTACTTACATTGCAATGAATTTACGCAGCACTTTTACATATACATTGTCATCAGTCCGTACCCTCAAGGACCTTACAATCTAAGGTCCCTAACTCACATTCATACACCTAATATTTTCAATTTAGACAGGATCCAATTAACCTACCAGCATGTCTCTGGAGTATGGGAGGAAACCTATGCAGGCACAGGGAGAACATGCAAACTCCAGGCAGGTAGTGTCGTGATTCGAACCAGTGACCCTTTTGCTGCTAGACCACTGTGCCGCCCCACCCTTAACCACTTCAATACACTGTGTTATATATACTAGACTGACTGCACCATATAGTCTGAACTATATCCTGCAGGGACTGCGCTCTATAAAATTGCAATGACATGCCCCAGTCAAACAGGTGCAGAAAAATTGGGCCTTGGGTGTTGGTGCTGGCAGAACACTGTAAACACTTGTAATTACTCTGGTTGGGGCGCAGGAATAGGCCCTGCAGTTGTAATGCATTTTAAAAATTGTAATGACATGCCCCAGTGGAACAGGTGCAGAAAAATTTGGCCTTGGGTGTTGGTGCTGGTAAAACACTGTAAACCCTTTCAGTTTCTCTCGTTGGGCGCAGGAATAGGCCCTGCAGTTGTAATGTATTTTAAAAATTGTAATGACATGCCCCAGTCAAACAGGTGCAGAAAAATTGGGCCTTGGGTGTTGGTGGTGGCAGAACACTGCAACCCCTCGCAGTTACTCTTGTTGAGCGCAGGAACAGGCCCTGCAGTTAAAAAATATTTTAAAAATTGTAATGACATGCCCCTGTAAAACAGGTGCAGAAAAATTGGGCCTTGGGTGTTGGCAGTGCCCTAAACACAAAATATTGTTGGAAGCTTGCATCATCAGGATTCAGGACAGGAGGAATAGGATAGGCAGCATAGGCACTCTTCAAGGGATCCCAGATTCCCTAGCAAATTCAATCAGTTGCATCAGCATCAGGGGTTCGATAGATGCTGATCCAGGACTGATTCATTTTTATAAATTTGAGCCTATTTCAACCAAGTCTGTGGACAGGTGCACTCTATGATCCGTTACGAACTCTCCAGCAGCACTGAATGTCCGTTTAGAAAGCACGCTGGATGCGGGACAGGCCAGTAGCTTTATTACATATTGAGCAAGTTCCGGCCAGTGCTCCATCCTCAAGACCCAGTAACTCAGTGGATGCTCAGTTAGAAAGGTCTCCAGGTCTGCCCTTGCTCCTAGATATTCCTGCACCATATAATGCAGTCACTGATGATGGTTGCTTGAACCTACCAGCCCTGGGCGTTGAGCACTGAAAAATTGTTTAACCACTTGCGTCCTTTTTTCCCCACAAATAGAGCTTTCTTTTGGTGGTATTTCATCACCTCTGCATCATTTCTGATCACCGCTAGAAATAAAAAAAGAGTGACAATTTTGCAAAAAAAAAAATATTTCTCGCTAAAATACAAATCCAAAAAAAAGTATAAAAAAACAAATTTATTCACCGGTTTTGGCCGATTTATAGTCTTCCTCATATTTTTGGTAAAAAAAATCACAATCGGCGTTTATTGATTGGTTTGCGCAAAAGTTGCCGCGTTTGCAAACCATGAGAATTAATTTCTGGCGTTTTTACTTTTTTTTTTTTACTGGTAATGGCGGCGATCTGCGATTTTTATCGGGACTTTGATATTGGGGCGGACATGACGGATAATTTTTTTTGGGACCAATGACATTTATACAGTCATCAGAAAAAATTAAATATCCACTGATTACTGTGTAAATGTCATTGGCAGTGAAGGGGTTAACCTGGGGGGAGGGGATCTAGGGGTTAACTGTGTTCCCTAGGCGCGTAACGCGTTCTAACTGTGAGGGGGCTGGGCTACCATGGGCATAAGAGAGCTAACTGATCCCAGTGACAGGGATCAGTAGATCTTTTACATGCCCACTGACAGAGCGGGGAACTGCTTTGTTTACATCGGTGGTTCCCTGTTCTTTCTCTCTGGCAGGTCATCGTGGCTTGCTGGCGGACATCGGGGTCCACCCGAGCCGCGGGCACACTCCTGCAGAGTGAGGCGGGCACAAGATTGCGCCGCTTATATAGGGCGATTTGTGGGACAGTGCCACACTGCAGCAGTAAATATACTGCGCGTGGTCGGGAACCAGTTAAAGGCATTGGTCAGCCGGCCACCATCTCCACCGCTCTTCCTCTGACTGAAGGAAGCCTCAGAAACACTTTGTCCAGCAGCAGGAAAAAGTAACCTCCCAGGGTGTGAAAAGGCATTGCACAAACTTTCTTTCACGCTATCTTGAAGATGTTTCATCCTCTGCTCCCTCTGCGAAGGCAGGATGAGCTCTGCAACTTTACCCTTGTAACGTAGATCAAGAAGGATTGCCATCCAGTAATGATCCCTCTGCTTGATACCACGAACTCTGGGGTCTTTTCGCAGACTTTGCAGAATCAGAGAGGCCATGCAGCATACGTCTGAGCAGATTTGAGAGTCCTCTAGGTCACTGAGGATGACATTTTCCAGAACTAACTCCTCACAGTCACGTACAACTCCTTGGGTTTCTGGGGACTGAAAACCGGGATCCCTTGAAGACTGCTGCGTGTTATCCTCTACATCCATGCTGACACAGTCCTCCTCCTCTTCTTCCTGTGTGCTTGGTGGCCCTGCAGGAATGCTATCTGCCTAAAGGGGGCCTTATGAGGAAAGGAAGTCCTCCTCTTCCCCCCTCTGTTCTGCCTCAAGTGCCCTGTCCATGATTCCAGAAAGCGTGTGCTCCAGCAGGAAGACTAGAGGGACAGTGTCACTGATGCATGCATTGTCACTGCTCACCATCCTTGTGGCCTCCTCAAATGGTGACAGGGCAATGCATGCATCCTTGATCAGTAGCCACTGGCGTGGTGAAAAAAACCAAGCTCCACTGAGCCTGTCCTGGTGCTATACTCATTGATGCCCTCTGCTGTGTGTGCAGCCGCTGCAGCATTGCCAATGTTGAGTTCCACCTGGTGGGCATGTCACAAATGAGGCGGTTGGTGGGCAGGATCAATTCCCGCTGAATGTCAGTCAGCCGAGTACTGGTATTGTATGACCGGCGGAAATGACACAGACTTTTCTGGCCTGCCTCAGAATATCTGGTAAGCCTGGGCACCTGCTCAAGAAACGCTGCGCCACCAATCTCAGGACCTGTGCCAAGCGTGAAACATGTGTGAAGTGTCCCTATGGGAGGGCAGAGAGAAGGTTGGTGCCATTGTCGCATACAACCATTCCTGGCTCAAGCTAGCTCCAACACCGAACCCTGTCCTGCATCCTTCCTAGCTGCCAGCAGAGTTACCCAGTGCGCCATGAAGGAAAGGTACCATCCCTGACCATATCTGCTCGATCATGAGTCAGTGGTAATATGTACTTTGTTGCTGACTGCCCTGTCCAAGGAGGCCAAAACATTGCCTTCCACATGAGAGTAAAGCGCTGGAATGGCCTTATGTGAAAAGAAATGTCCTTTGGGAACCTGCCACTGTGGTTCAGCACATTCCACAAATTCACAAAAGGGGGCAGAATCTACCAGCTGAAAAGGCAGCAGTTGGAGGGTTAGCAATTTGGCCAAGCTAGCATTTAAACGCTGAGCATGTGGATGGCTGGGACAGTATTTTGCCTGCTGACATCAACTGGTGGTGTACTGCTAGCAGATTGGTTGCAAGTACTTGTGGCACCCATTGCTAGACCTTCATTCCACTCAGTGAAGGCTTTTGAGAGGACTGGAGGTATAGTAGGGGTTGAGGTCACAGATGAGGAGCAAGGAGAAGTCGGCCTTGCTTTAACATGTGGGTCTTTCAGGTGCTGTTGCCAACGGACTGCATGGCAGGTTGTCATATGTCTTGTTAAGCATGTAGTGCCCAAGCGGCTGCTGTTCTGCTCGCGATTGATCAACTTCAGACATAGATTGCAAACAGCAACGGTGCGATCTATTGCACAAGTGTTGAAAAAAGCCCACACCACTGAAGTTTTGGAAGTCAGCAGGGAGTCAGCAGGAAGTCAGCAGCACTCTGCACCTGTGGAGCTCTGTGGTGCGATGCAATAGGGTGGCTGCCCTTAAGCTGGCTCCTGGAGGACATCCTGCCTCATTGGAGTTGTGCCTCCTGCTCCTCCTCACTTTCCTCACTTTCCTCCTCTCTTCTCTCAGGCACCCAAGTACAGTCAGTGTCCTCATCATCCCCTCCCTCCTCGTCGCTAGAGCAAACTTGGTAGTATGCTACAGCTGGGGGAACATGACTGCTAGTTTCTTGTCCTTCTGTGGCACCCCCTCTCTCTAGGCTCATGTTACTCCCTTCCTCAACCTAGGAACCAACATCAGAGCCTTCAAATTGCTGCCCATCCTCCATCACCATGTAACCAACACTATGATCGAATAATTCTGGTGACTCCTCCATGCATGATGGTGGGGCTACGGAAGGAGCAACTGTGGACAAGGAGCGGTTGGAATAGGCCACTTTGGCAGCTGCGATGGAAGACAAACTAGTATGAGCCTGGGTGACGGAGGATGAGGAGGGCTTAGTTATCCACTCCACCAACTCTTCCGCATGATGTGGCTCAATAGCACGGCCAACAGCAGAGAAAAAGGACAAGCGTGACCCGCCTGCAGAGGATGCACCATGTCAGCCACCACCACTTTCCACTGTGGACACAGAGGCTGCTTTCCCTCTTTTAGTGGTCTGCGAGCGTCTGCCGCTCCTTGGTGGCCTTCCGGACATCATGGGGATTATTTTCAACAACGCACTAAACTCAATTATATACTGTACACCACCAAATGCACTGTATAAGTAGTCTAGACTGAATGCAGCGTATATATACAGGGCATCTTTATGCACTGAAGCTGGCATGTTCCCTGAGTTTTTCCAGCAAGATGGTGCACCACCACATTATGGGTGTCAGGTTCGAGCATTCCTAGATGAACAGTTTCCTGGAAAGTGGATTGGTTGTCGTGGGCCATTTGAATGGCCCCCAAGATCTCCCGATCTGACCCTCTTAGACTTTTATCTTTGGGGTCATCTGAAGGCAATTGTCTATGCTGTGAAGATACAAGATGTGCAGCACCTGAAACTACGGATACTGGAAGCCTGTGCTAGCATTTCTCCTGCGGTGTTGCTATCAGTGTGTGAAGAGTGGGAGAAGAGGGTTGCATTGACAAACCAACACATTTTATAAGTGGTCAGAAACTTGTAAATAACTCATGAACGAATAAAGTTACGTTAAAACCAAGCACACCATTGTTTTTCTTGTGAAATTCCCAATAAGTTTGATGTGTCACATGACCCTCTTCCTATTGAAAAAACAAAAGTTGAATTCAAAATGGCCGACTTCAAAATGGCCGCCATGGTCACCACCCATCTTGAAAAGTTTCCCCCCTCACATATACTAATGTGCCACAAACAGGAAGTTAATATCACCAACCATTCCCATTTTATTAACGTGTATCCATATAAATGGCCCACCCTGTATATAGTCTACACTAAAGGCAGCATATTATATATATGTATATATATATATATATATATATATATATACTACAGACAGTACATATATATTCTTACACTGCCTGAACTGACTCTATATACTATACACTGAATGAGATCTATATAGTCTACACTAAAGGCAGCATAATATATACATATATATATACTATAGACGATACATATACATTCTTACACTGCCTGAACTAACTCTATATACTATACACTGAATGAGCTGTATATAGTCTACACTAAAGGCAGCATATTATATATACAGTATCTCACAAAAGTGAGTACACCCCTAACATTTTTGTAAATATTTTATTATATCTTTTCAAGTGACAACACTGAAGAAATTACACTTTGCTACAATGTAAAATAGTGAGTGTACAGCTTGTATAACAGTGTAAATTTGCTGTCCCCTTAAAATGACTCAACACACAGCCATTAATGTCTAAACCGCTGGATTTGAAATTAAACAAACAAGGTGTGCTTTAACTGCAGACTTTCAGCTTTAATTTGAGGGTATTTACACCCAAATCAGGTGAACAGTGTAGGAATTACAACAGTTTGTATATGTGCCTCCCACTTTTTAAGGGACCAAAAGTAATGGGACAGATTAACAATCATAAATCAAACTTTCACTTTTTAATACTTGGTTGCAAATCCTTTGCAGTCAATTACAGCCTCAAGTCTGGAATGCATAGGCATCACCAGACGCTGGGTTTCATCCCTGGTGATGCTCTGCCAGGCCTCTACTGCAACTGTCTTCAGTTCCTGCTTGTTCTTGGGGCATTTTCCCTTCAGTTTTGTCTTCAGCAAGTGAAATGCATGCTCAATCGGATTCAGGTCAGGTGATTGACTTGGCCATTGCATAACATTCCACTTCTTTCCCTTAAAAAACTCTTTGGTTGCTTTCGCAGTATGCTTCGGGTCATTGTCCATCTGCACTGTGAAGCGCCGTCCAATGAGTTCTGAAGCATTTGGCTGAATATGGGAAGATAATATTGCACATAACACTTCAGAATTCATCCTGCTGCTTTTGTCAGCAGTCACATCATCAATAAATACAAGAGAACCTGTTCCATTGGCAGCCATACAAGCTCACGCCATGACACTACCACCACCATGCTTCACTGATGAGGTTGTATGCTTTGGATCATGAGCAGTTCCTTTCCTTCTCCATACTCTTCTCTTCCCAGCACTCTGGTACAAGTTGATCTTGGTCTCATCTGTCCTTAGGATGTTTTTCCAGAACTGTGAAGGCTTTTTTAGATGTTGTTTGGCAAACTCTAATCTGGCCTGCCTGTTTTTGAGGCTCACCAATGGTTTACATCTTGTGGTGAACCCTCTGTATTCACTCTGGTGAAGTCTTCTCTTGATTGTTGACTTTGACACACATACACCTACCTCCTGGAGAGTGTTCTTGAAATGCCTAACTATTGTTAAGGGTGATTTCTTCACCAGTGAAAGAATTCTTCGGTCATCCACTACAGTTGTTTTCCGTGGTCTTCTGGGTCTTTTGATGTTGCTGAGCTCACCGGTGCGTTCTTTCTTTTTAAGGATGTTCCAAACAGTTGATTTGGCCACACCTAATTTTTTTGCTATCTCTCTGATGGGTTTGTTTTGTTTTTTCAGCCTAATGATGGCTTGCTTCATAGTGACAGTTCTTTGGATCTCATATTGAGAGTTGACAGCAACAGAGTCCAAATGCAAATTGCACACTTGAAATGAACTCTGGACCTTTTATCTGCTCCTTGTAAATGGGATAATGAGGGAATAACACACACCTCGCCATGGAACAGCTGAGCAGCCAATTGTCCCATTACTTTTGGTCCCTTAAAAAGTGGGAGGCACATATACAAACTGTTGTAATTCCTACACCGTTCACCTGATTTGGATGTAAATACCCTCAAATTAAAGCTGAAAGTCTACAGTTAAAGCACATCTTGTTTGTTTCATTTCAAATCCATTGTGGTGGTGTATAGAGCCAAAAAGATTAGAATTGTGTCAATGTCCCAATATTTATGGACCTGACTGTATGAGTGCTGCCAGCATTGCTGCAGAGGTTGAATGGGGTGGGGGGTCAGTCTGTCATTGCTCAGACCATACGCCGCACACTGCATCAAATTGGTCTGCATGGCTGTCGTCCCAGAAGGAAGCCTCTTCTAAAGTTGATGCACAAGAAAGCCCGCAAACAGTTTGCTGAAGACAAGCAGACTAAGGACATGGATTACTGGTCTGATGAGAACAAGATAAACTTTTTTGGTTCAGATGGTGTCAAGCGTGTGTGGTAGCAACCAGACGAGGAGTACAAAGACAAGTGTGTCTTGCCTACATTTAAGCATGTGGGTGGAAGTTTCATGGTCTGGGGCTGCATGAGTGCTGCCAGCACTGGGGAGCTACAGTTCATTGAGGGAACCATGAATGCCAACATGTACTGTGACATACTGAAGCAGAGCATGATCCCCTCCCTTTGGAGACTGGGCCGCAGGGAAGTATTCCAACATGACAACGACCCCAAACACACCTTCAAGATGACCACTGCCTTGCTAAAGAAGCTGGAGTAAAGGTGATGGACTGGCCAAGCATGTCTCCAGACCTAAACCCCATTGAGCATCTGTGGGGCATCCTCAAATGGAAGGTGGAGGAGCGCAAGGTCTCTAACATCCATCAGCTCCATGATGTCATCATGGAGGAGAGAGAGAGGACCCAAGGGCAACCTGTGAAGCTCTGGTGAACTCCATGTCCAAGAGGGTTAAGCCAGTGCTGGAAAATAATGGTGGCCACACAAAATATTGACACCTTGGGCCCAATTTGGACATTTTCATTTAGGGGTGTACTCACTTTTATTGCCAACGGTTTAGACATTAATGGCTGTGTGTTGAGTTATGTTGAGGGGACAGCAAATTTACACTGTTATACAATCTGTACACTCACTACTTTACATTGTAGCAAAGTGTCAGTTCTTCAGTGTTGTCACATGAAAAGATATAATAAAATATTTACAAAAATGTGAGGTGTGTACTCACTTTTGTGAGATACTGTATATATACTGTTTACGGTACATATATATTCTTACACTGCCTGAACAGACTCTATATACTATACACTGAATGAGCTGTATATAGTCTACACTAAAAGCAGCGTATTATAGCATATTTTTCTCTGAAAAATTGCCAAGAAATCATAAATTCTGCCAGGGTATGTAAACTTATGAGCCCAACTGTATATATTCTTACACTGCCTGTATATACTCTGCACTAGATCTATATACTGCACTGACTGTATATACTCTGCACTAGATCTATATACTTCCCTGCCTACACTGCCTGTATATACTCTGCACTCGATCGATATACTACACTGACTAAACTAGCTAAACTAGATAAATGTCAGCCTCTGATCTCCACGTACACACTACACAGGGCCACTGTTAAAGCGACCTTATGTAATGAGAGGCATGGACTGAGACCCCTGAGACATGATTGGCTAAAGGCACCCTGCCTTTTAAGCAATCATGTCTCACAGCAGAGCGTGCTGTGATTGGCCAAAGCATGCAGGTCATGTGCATGCTTTGGCCAATCAGCGGGCGGCATTTTGTGTGGTCAGTGCATTATGGGGCGCGCGAATTTGGCGCGAACGCCCCATAATGTTCTAAATTCGGCAAACGGCCAAGCAGCCAATGTTCGCGTCGACAGCTCATCCCTAACCATAATGATTAAAAATAGTTAATGTTGATTGAGAGAGTTTAGTTCCACTTCAAGAATACATACTTGAATAGATTTATTTTTAGATTAGAGTTAAAGTGGTTATAAACCTCAGACATGAAATCTGCACAAAGCACATATTTCTATAGTGTTTACTTGCCACTCTCCAAAGCACATAGAGGTTGATTTACTAAAAAAAAATAGACTATGCACTTTGCAAAGTGCAGTTGCACTCTGCAAGTGCCATTGCTCCAGAGCTTAGTTAATGAGGTAAATCTCACTTTGCAAAAAATACCCAATCACGAGCAAGGAAAATTTAATAAAAAGCATTTTTGCTTGCACATGATTGGATGATGGAAGTCAGCAGAGCTTCTGCACATTTTCTAAGCTCTGGAGCAATTGCACTTTTCAAAGTGCACAGTCTATTTGCATTTAGTAAATCAACCCCAAAGTGTAATTTCTCTCTGCTGCCTCATTCCTCTGCTACCAGCATGAGTCACTTCTAACAAACTTTCCTGACACCAAGAGCTAAAAAGGTGACAGGGGAGGGACCTCCAGCTAATTGACAGCCCCAGCTCTGTTCCAATCAGCTCTCAGAGCCAGGGCTGGATTAACATAGGGACTATTGGAGCTGTAGCTCCAGGCCCCTATCTCAAGATAGGCCCATGCCAGTGAGTCATTAATGCTGTTTAGCTCTGTGTGTGTACACCATTGTTATGTAAATCACGGTCGGCAGCCACTATTGATATGTAAATTAAGGACAACCAGCAGGCGTTATTGTTATGTAAATCGCGGGCGGCCGGTGTAATAAAAATTTGCAGGCGCTACTGTTAGCTGAGTTCCACACAGTGTAGTGTGATTTTTGGGAGTAAAAGTTAGAGCAATGTAGCCCAATGCAATTTTCAGCCATTCATTCTAATACAATTGTAACTTCCCCAAAGAAATCCTTTTCATGTTGAAATGAAATGTATCTTTCTCTCAAAGAAATTGTCCTTGCAACAATGTTGCAATTTTGATAATCTATTTTGTTTTCAAGAATGCTAGAATGTGTATCTTTTCATGTTTTGGTAAAATAACGTTTTCTCTCTCACTTTCACTTGTTGATATTTATCTCACAAAAATATTTCTCCAAACTCACACAAGTGTCTTTACAAACCACAAACAATACCATTGCTTATGGAAATTTAAAATTAGTCCCATTTTGTTATTTTTTATTCTTTCCAAATTATAAAGAGGAAGTAAACTTTGATGGGTTTTACTTCCTCTTTGTTACCCTTTGTTACCCTGCAATTTAAAAGCATAAGAGGCTAGTATGCATCACATACTAGTCTATCATGTGTCACTTACCATTGGAAGTCCGCGAAGTCCCCACTACAGACCGCATCCATCTTCGCCCCTCTTCCTTCCAGGGCCGCGATCTCCGGCTCTGTGACACAGGAGCCGACAATCGCAGCATGATATCAGTGAAGAAATGGCTCAGAGGCCATTTCTTCACTGTGCATGTGCCGATGACGTCAGCACATGCAAGTACACTGTATATCTCCTATACCGTGCAGGTTTAGGAGATATGCAGGGAACCTACAGGTAAGCCTTATTATAGGCTCACCTGTAGGTTAAAGTGATTGTCCAGAGTTGACAACCACTTTAATTTGAGCCCCAAAAATGTGATATGTGTATTAACATCAAATAAAAATGTCATTCCCAAAAATCAGGATAACATTACTATTCTGCACTCACGCAGCAAGAGCCACCAAATATCACAGAATAAATCAAGAATAACTCCTGACTAATGTAATTCCTATATATTCCAAGAAATGCAGTATCTATGTATTTATGTGTAGGAGGACTCCACATGCAGCAGCCCTGTGACTCACAAAGGTAGAAATTCTGCCTACCATTGCTGATGTACTGAGTTTGAATCCCAAACATGTCACTTCATATAGAAATGTTGTTTGTTCTCTCTATGTTGTTAAACATAACTCCTGACCCAGGGTCTTACCTAAATTATGTCTAAATGTAGTATTTATGTGTAGGAGGGTTCCACAACCATTGCAAATCTTGGCAGATACACTAGCTAAGCAAAGGTATTGGGACGCCTACCTTTACATGCAAATGAAATTTAATGGCATCCCAGTCTTAGTCTGTAGGGTTCAATATTGAGTTTCCCCATCCTTTGCAGCTATAACAGCTTCACCTCTTCTGGGAAGGCTATCCACAAGGTTTAGGAGCGTGTCTATGGGAATGTTTGACCATTATTCCAGAAGAACATTTGTGATGTCTGGCACTGATGTGGATGAAAAGGCCTGGCTCGCAGTCTCCACTCTAATTCAGCCAAAAGGTGTTTTATTGGGTTGAAGTCAGGACTCTGTGCAGGCCAGTTAAATTCATCCACCCCAAATTCATTCATCCATGTCTTTATGGACCTTGCTTTGTGCACTGGTGCGCAGTCATGTTGGAACAGGAGGGGGCCATCCCCAAACTGTTCCCACAATGTTGGGAGCTTGAAAGGCCCAACAAAATCCTCAGCACCAGGCCCATGGTGCTCTTAATCTGGCCCTGCTCAGAGCTGTTGTACAGTGTGTAACTGCAGCTCCCTGCTCCCTGCTTTGTGAGTCTATGAAAAATCCTTTTCATCTCTCAGTTTTAGCCCTGGTTCACACTGACTGTGGGAATTAAATCAGCTGAACTCGCACCATTTTATTTCCGCATGTCAGTCCCAACTTCGGGGCGATTTCAGAGACATCTGTGTGACACACAGATGTCAATGGAAATCACACCCGAAGTCGCCAAAAGTAGTACAAGAACTACTTTTGGGAATGCAGTGTCGCACCAATTCGGATGGTTCCATTGCCGGCAATTGCGGCCGATTTGGCATGCAATTTGACATGTCAAATCACATGCCAAATCTCTCCAATGTGAACCTAGGCTCACAAGGATGTAGAGGAGAAATTGCTGCAGATTGTCACAATCCTGGAGGTAGAGTCTGGTGCGTGCGGGTAGCAACCTCACTTACCCTGGTAGAGCAGGCAGGGAGCGCTGGAGCACAGGGGAGCACGAGGGCTGGATTGGACACAGGTGATGGTATGATGTCTTCCAGAAGTCCGTGCAAGACTGAAGAGTAGTGGTTCAGGCCAGGTCAGCAAGGTTCAGGCAAAGCAGTACAGAGGTACAAAGGGATCAGGCAGAAGAGTGGTAGTGGACAAGCAGAGGTCGGTTCAGGCAAGTAGCACGGGTGGTCAGGTCAATCCAGGGTCACAGGAACAGGAAGTGTACAGATTTCAGGTCGCTAGTGAACAAGGGAATTGCTGTAGAACAGACAGCATCCGCTACAGGGAGCAGGACGCTTAAATAGGCTGTCTGGCACCATTGGCGCGCACAAGCGCTCGTGGACGCACACGGACAGTCCGGGATGGCCAGAAACAGCTATTTTCCTGACACAGATAAACAGATGCAACTTATGTCGGAGGATTTATTTCACCTCTGTGTATCACCTGAGGATAATCACTTCACTGGGTGTAGGTAAGGGCTTACAACCACTTAAGTGTCACTTTAAAAGCTGAACTCCATTAAACTAAAAAATCTACCCTTGTGGTGGGGCTCCCTCCATACTGCAAGAGTTTCTTAGTTAAATAGGTTGAAAAAAGAAAAGTTCATCTAATTTAATGTTAAATGTTTTTTGTTTTGTTTTTTGTCTAGGATACCATTAAATAGCACTTTTACTTACCTTATCTGAGCTCTGTTCATCAATGATGCTATTACATACAATGTAGGACCAACAGTCAGCAATATTAAGTGAGGATGCCAAGGACCTGAAGCATTGGAGAGATGAGAAGAGGAGAGGGTTGACTGATGGGGGAGTGGGGGGATAAAGGAAAGGGGATTTTTAATGGTACCCTAGACAAAAATGAGCATTTAACCCTGCAAGGGGAGCCCCACTGCAAGGGTTGTTTTTACATTGAGAAAAGTTCAACTTTAAAGCCCAACTCTAGGAGGTGCTGCCACCATCTTACCCCACTCATGAAGCCATGGAGGGAGACAACACTGAGGCCAGAATGTACATACAGTGGACACCCTTTTCCCAGTGTATATTCAGCTCCCAGGCTACACAGCTGGTTGCTAGGATGCTGTTGGCTAAAGAGTCAACAGCATCCTAACAACTAGTGATGCCGCGTAGCATTGTAACAACCAATGACAGGTGTGTGCATGTGGTGGTGGTGGTGGGGGGGGGGGGGTCAGGGGGTGCCACATGCAAAGAAGTATACGCACTGTAGCCCCACTCTGAGCACTCTGCCTCTCTCAGTACACCAACATAGGGTTGGTCCTAATTACCTCCAGTTTCTAATGAGGTAGTTATTTTTGAATTTGTCACAACAGGAGTGACCTTTGTGAAAGTGGCACCAATAGTGTTCTGTCCCACATATATGTATTTTTTCTGTGTTGTGTTGTATTGAACTAGATCAGGTTAATTATTGTTTGATGTATGCGGGAAATTTAAAGGTAGTTTTGGGCCACTACAATTTATTTACTTATGTGAATTGGTATCTCTCTCTGTCCTCCCTTCCTGTTTAGTGCTAGTCAGTTTAGTCCTATCTAGACCCTCTCTGTTTCTTACATGTCCTCTCAGCCACTGTTAGCACTTTACAGAGACAGGGCTTAGGAAGTCATTGGGATTGATTTACTAAAACTGGAATGTGCAAAATCTGGTGCAGCTCTGCATAGAAACCAATCAGCATCCACGTTTTATTTTATCAAACCTTAAGCCTCGGTTCACACTAATCCGATCTAAGAGATCGGATGTGATTCACACCTCACTGCAGTGTGAGCAAAGGCGTAACTAGAACCTTCAGGGCCCTGGTGCAAGAAATTATGAAGGGCCCCCCTGACCCCTGGCCAGGGCCCTTCCCTCTTCCCGCTGATCCTGGGGCCCTTTACTCCCATCGAGGGTCCCTTTTACTACGGTCCTGCAGCGGCACCCTTTCACAAGTTCTGCTGCGGGCCCCCTTTCTGCCATCTTCGGGCCTCCCCATGGTGGTGAAATGCCAGGGCCCGGTCCCAAGTGCAACCTTTGTAATCCTGATAGTTCCCTCACTGGTGTAAGTAGGTTTTAATTTTTATTTTAATTTTATTATTTTTTTACCATTTCATTTTATTTCCAGGTGTACAAGAGAGGCACATGGCCCCCCTGGAGCATGGGGCCCGGTTGCAATTGCAACCCCTATTGTTACGCCCCTGAGTGTGAGTCAGATGCGATCCCTCTGCGATGCAATCTTGGCCATAGAGATAGTATGACTGAGATCGCATCGCAAGCGGATCAAATTTGAACAGGACCTTTTTGTTTGCAGGGTCAGAATCGGATTGCATGTTGGTTCAGACCATGCAATCCAATTCCTGTGTGAGTTTGCAGATCGCACTACAAAATGCGAACTGATAAGGGGGTGTCGCTAACAATGTACTGACATCTCCCTTCAGTTCGCATAGGGCAGTGTGAACTGCCGCCGGGAGGCTAGCGATGCGGGAACACGCAGTGGATTTGCAGGGTTCCCGCATCACTGCAGTGTAAACCGAGCCCTATTAAACAAGTTGAAGTTAGAAGCTGATTGGCCAACATGCACAGCTGCACCAGATTTTGCACTCTCCAGTTTTAGTAAATCAACCCTATTGTCTTCTTACACATCAAAAGACAGCCTTTGTAGTGCAATTATCTGAAGTAAAATTGTGCTGGATTCAGCTTCTTTGTCTTATTGAAGAGTTAAGCTGCCTGTGAATGGTGCCAAGTCAGCGGGTGACCTTAATGCATGGACAGACTGAGTATATTGAGGTATGTCAATGCATAAGATGGCATTTGAAACAACACCAATAAGAACTGTCTGACTCTTGCATGTCGCAACTCTTAACAAAACTGTCACAAGGCTTTCATGAATTAGGTGCAGGACTATTTAAAGGGACTATACCACCAGAAAAGTGTTGAAAATGCTTTATTGAATCACTCCCAATATATTTTACACTGCTGTGCTTCAGTTGTTGCTTCAGTAATAATGCTCTGCATATCTAGACCTCCAGACCAGTCCCCATTCAGAGAGGGGGGAATCTTCTATATGGTTTGCAAGCTGAATTTCAGCTTGCTGGTATGTGAATTTACTATAACACACACATATTTTCCTTTATGAATTAAGAACATAGCAAAAAGTATCACATGTTACTGACGTTTTTGTGTTAACATGAAGTCTATTATAGTTAACAAAGTTTAACAAAATCTAAATTAGTTGGTAACTGATTCGTAGTAGCCTTACTCTGTGTGCATTGCTCAGGACAAACCCCTATAAGCCACTATGGGAGGGAGGGCAGAGAAAACACTGGAACGCCATTTTGCTCTGGACTCCATTTTATGATGCCCCCTCCTTTCTATCTCCCTCCATTTCACATTTCATGTTTTTCACATGCAGAACATTTACTTTCTATTTCTTGAGAAGTGAAACTTAGTTCACGAGCTGACTTCTCCTAGGTGACGTATAAACATACCCCTTCCCTGTTTGGGAGGAGTCCAGTTACGTCATATATCTTCTTGCCTATAGTTTTACATTATTCTAGAAATTCCTCAAGCCTTGCAATGCCCCTTATATCTTTGTATAAGTGATAACGTGTCGTAATAAACCTCAGAATAATTTTGGTGTACAATCTGTCTGTGTGTCTTACTTCCTACGCTAAAGTTAATCTCCTGGATCCTGAAAAGGTATACTGAGACGGTCCAAGCCAGTCAGAACACCAGGCCTCGCTGACACCCCAACAGCCACACCTACAATAAGTAATACCCATGACTGTAGGTATTTTTTTGGAAAAGGTACCAAACGTAGTTTCAGGGCACTCATACCAAAAAGTTTGTGCAGGCAGCCCAGTGTGCTTGCATTAAATTCAGGCAGTGATTCTATCTAGATTAACAAGGGTAAACTACAAACACCATTGCATACAATAATTATGTCTGGACATGAAATATAAGCCTGTGTTCTGGGCCCAAATTTAAAGTGGACAAAAACAAATATGGAAAAATATATTTCTGGGGAAAAAAATCTACGCTCTGGAAACATTTTCATTATTAACTTTATTTAACCCATGTTGCATGGCTGGTAATGTAGTCATGAAATGGGATGATTAATGTTCAAGCAAGGATACTGATTACAAAGCTTTGTCTGAATATCAGTCCACAAAGCTACTTGGCCACAAATGTTTACTATTATAATAAACCCTGTGTTGTGGATTCCTTTCTTGCATGTGTTGCCAAGAGTCATGTGTGAATCGGGCAAATTTCATTCTGCAAAAAGTTTGGCGAACCCAGGAAAAAAAAACGCTACGCCAAACATAGCACAGAATCTAATTAAAGCCTTGGGAATGGGTAGCTGGATACTGACATGGGGACATGCCAAATAAAATACTATTTAGAGGGAGATGGTCATTTAAAGTGGCTTAATGGAGCATTGGAACCTTCATCTGTATCTGTAGACCATCAACAGGGTAGAGGAATGGATGAGGCAACTGGATGGATGGATGAATATTGCACACAAGGACTAGGTGCAAACTGGAACTTTATTATAAATTCACACAGAATATATAGCGCACAAGATCAGGTACCCTGATCACATTATCATATGCAATGCAAACTGTAAACAGGAATATAATTAACATAGCTAAGGAACAGCCAACATAAACAGTATACCAATCCATATCTAACAAGTAGCAACTAATAGCTGACAGTGATCTAATTAACATAAACTAATTAACAACCAGCCACTTAAACAAGCCTAGGTGCCCAGACCGTTCAGCACCCAGGCCACAACCCTGGATGCACAAAGTACATTACACATTATTATAAGCATAAACACATAGCATCTCACAATGGTTTGATAACAAGGTAAAGTGGACACATTAGAGATGAGCAAACAGACAGAAACAATTGGTGACTCAATTAACAATTGGGATGCACACCTAGGAGGCACACAATGGGAGAGACATATTTAAGAATAAACACATAATACCTTAATAGCAGAGTATAGAATGAAGACCCCAGTATCATGTTGGTTTGAGCTGATTAGATTAACATCTACTCTGAATCTCACAGTCTAAAGTAGCCATTGCTGGTTTGGGCACAAAGGACCCAAATATGTATCCTGGGCCTAGATTCCCAGAGTCTGTGTGTTTCAGGGAGGCAATCCTGAATCTAAAGCAAAACGCACTCCCCGGCACACACCTCCCAAGAATAGAGCCCTCCTCAAAGGCCATAGTCTGTAGGCAAGAGGCTACCCTGCAGTCCCCTCCAAAAGTCCCTGTCCTGGTTGGGTCTGTCACATTCTCCACAAAAAGGCATCCTCTACCTTGTAAAGTTAAACCCACCAGGGGCATTATAGTATTGTGGTATGTTTGGTGCTGTTATATATTAAATAGTGCTACCCCAGAACCAAGTGATGAGGATGTTTTAGTCTTTATGTGGTGTTTTGTGCCTCCTCATTGCTATGGCTTTGTTAGGAGAAATCCTGCATCTATGGACTTTTTAGCGCTATTTATATTGTTTTACCTTCGTCATGAACAACGTTATACATACGGTATACTTTTTTTGGGACAAACTATTTTCTATGCAAGCAATAAACAAAAAGAAGTAATAATAATAATAATAAAACATTTTTTTGACTAGCGCTAGGGTTCTTGCATATGGGAGCCTAAAACACTAAGGCTACTCTCACTTGGGAGTTTGTCAGGTGCTTTTAGGCTAAAAGTAGCGCCCTTATAGCGCCTGGTAAAACAGCACCATCCACCCTAGTGTGAAAGCCTGAGTGCTTTCACACTGGGGAGGTACACTTGCAGGACGTTACAAAAAGTCCTGCAAGCAGCATCTTTGGAACGGCGCAGTGGGCGGTGTTTACACCGCTCCTCCACCGCCCCTGCCATTGAAATCAATGGCAAATGCTTCCGAAGCGGCTGCTCACCGCCTCGGAAGCGCAGCGCATTGGCACTTTAGGCCCTTTTTAACCCCTTGTGGGGTTCAAAAGTGCCCCACTTCCTCCTGCATAGTGGCACCATAGCACCACTATAACAGGGGAAAATCGCAGCTGAAACTAGCGCCGCTTTACCGCTACCGCCCGCCCGCCTGATCCAGTTTGAACGTAGCCTTAGTTGTTTGATGTTTAGGCATTTTTCTTACTTATCTGAATTTCTTTTGAAGGGCCTGTACACAAGGATGCGTAAATACTAGTAAACTAGTGCCATGTTTATAAAAAATTACAAAATCTGTGTACTGGTCAGTTATGCATGAGTACACATGTAAATCACACCTACCCCTTTGAATATTAGATCATAAAATAATGTTTACATGCATGTACGAGTATATACACATATACACATGTAAGCATACTCACGTGTTTGTGAAGACACTTTGGGGTTGATTTACTAAAGGCAAACAGACTGTGCACTTTGCAAAGAGCAGTTGCCCTCTGCAAGTGCAGTTTCTCCACAGCTTAGTAAATGAGACGAAGCTTCACTTTGCAAAGAGTAACCAATCACGTGAAAGGAAAATTTAAAAAAAGCATTTTTGCTTGCACATGATTGGATGATGGAAGACAGCAGAGCTTCTGCTCATTTACTAAGCTCTGGAGCAACTGCACTTTTCTGTTTTTATTAAAGATTTTCACAGAACAATAATAAAGAGATTTCAGCACTGATTCTGAACAATACGTAACTGCACTTTTCAAAGTGCAAAGCCTTTTTGCCTTTAGTAAATCAAACCCTTTCTGTCACTGTTCTGATATTGTATGAGATAGCTATCAGAGCAGCTACTAAGAGGTCATGCAAGGCAGTGAGGGTGCGCTCCCTTGTAATCTAAGTGTGTGTGGTCCTTCCACTGGGTGGAAAAAAAACCTCTTAAGGCCCGTACATACGATGAGAATTTCGGACGGGAATTTTCTTTCGACGGCCGATTGTCCGAAATTCTTACCGTTAGTATGCTCCTTTCGACAGCCGATTTTCATTTTGCGTAAGACAAAAGCTGATTGGGCAGGCAATAAAATGTTTATTGTACGGCAACTCAAAGTCCGATCTTCGTATCACTAGTACGGTTTTTGTACAAAAAAAATTGTACGATCATGACTACGCATGCTCAGAAATGAAAAAATACATACAAAACTAATATAACACATTACGTCACTTCTGACGTTGAATTCAGCCGTACAAAAATTTTCGTATCGTTAGTACGCTCTTCACTTTCAACATGAGACTAGCATCCAACAAAAATGGACGTTCGAAATTTGCACCGTGTGTACGAGGCTTTAGAAGGCAAACTGGACAGGCTAGGTTATATTGAGAAGAGGTTGCTATACGTGTATCGCCATGAGCGGAGTGAGATTAATAATTCTAGGACCATAGTTCATAGTTTAACTCTAAAGTAATGAGCTGCAAAGACTTTTAATGTATCTCCTATAGACAATTTTAGGTGCATAGCTTTTGCCATTTCACACACAATTTTGAGGCTTGATATGTTTGGTATCTACTTACTCAATTAAACCTCATATTTTATATTTTACCAAAATTAGGTATTATTTTCACCTTATGGGTTGTGAGCCCTTCAATTAATTTCTTTAAGTGATGAACCTGATATCCAGAATCATTGACAGAAGTCTTATGATGGCCATATACACTGTGATACTTTTTTAGCTAATGGTTGTGCAAACAATTGAATAGCCAAAACTTCCTTTCCCATTGTTTTAGACTCCATTTCATTTGGATTCGATTCAACTCAGTCAGTCAGCCAAAGCAGAATATTGTTGATCTTTTCCATTGATTGGCAGGACTAAGATACTTTGTTTATTAATATAATTGTGTTTTGTTTGAAGAAGCAGATTATGTTGAAAAAGATTGACGCGATCACTAATTTACAATTAAAAGTTAAGGTGGTCATACACACTTCGATATATGATTGATATTTTTTTGATCAAACTTCTCTAAAAGTAATAATTGATCTATATTTGACAACCCATTTGTTTGATATTCCACACAAGGAAAAGTTAATGTAGATTGATACCTGAAATACGATTCTAACTTAATGTGATTTAATTTTCATGATCAATATGTGATTTGATCAAAACAATCGAATAGGCATACCTTCCCTTCCAATTGATTTGAACTTGATTTAGGTCAGATTCCATTAAGTTGAGTCATTCATCCAGAACAGAAAATTATTGATCGTTTTGAATCAATCAGCATTTTGTCCATGAATGCAATTATATTTCGATCGATCAGATTATGAAATGACATGGTGGAAACAGAGATTCAGATGATAACATGTGATAGTCAGTTACAATCATATGTTAACTATTGATAGAAATCTACTTCCCCGTGTGTATCATCTTGATCAAATGGATTGTTGACTACAGATCAATTATGTCTATTGGGAGAAATGAATCAGATAATAAATCAATCATTTATTGAAGCATATATGGCCAGTATTCCAATCATAAGTTATCGATTACACCTCTGTTTCCACCATGAAATCTCATAATCTGATTGATTGTTATATGATCATATTCATGAACAAAGTAATATCTCAGTGCTGCCAATTGATGCAAAACTATTGATAATATTCTGCCCTGGCCTATTAACTCAGTTTGATTGAATACAATTTAAAATGGGACAATTGCACGGTCATGTAACGTGGTTGCAACTTCTGACAGAAGCGCTTTACCTATATCGGAGATGGGGTGTGTCAAACTGACACACCACACCACTGATTTCTGAGCTGTGCGGCCCCTGGGGTGCGTGCCGGCTTGTTATCCTGCTGGACGTCATATGACGCCCAATCAGGATAACTGAACCACTTCCCAGCCGTCATTCTGCATACATGGCTACAAGTGGTTAATGTGATACCAGTCTTAGTCCGTAGGGTTCAATATTGAGTTGGCCCATAAAGACATGGATTAACGAGTTTGGGGGGGGGGGGGGGGGG